>DWHP01004539.1:0-12505 GCA_018247895.1 Parnassius honrathi
CAATAAAATCTTTTTGTAATGAAGTAAAAAAACCTGACTATTGTTTAGACCCCGGCGGGGACTTGAGGACGTTTGTTTGCGCTATTCCTGGCTACGATGGCGACCATGGTAACGGCGGGGCAGGGGGTGCTAAAAATCTCCGGTGGAGGTTTGTTTGCTACCTACAACAATTCGACCCGGCAACATATAACGAACGCACCCTAAGGACTGACGAGAAGATAGTGAGGGTAGAAGAAGAGGTAGTCAAGTTGCGCTGGCATATTATTGGATTATCCGAGGTCTGAAGAGAGGGAGAGGACACTGTAATCCTTGAGTCCGGTTTTCTATAACAGGAGGGCGATCATCTATCCACAAGTCTCTCGCCAACAACGTTGTAAAGACTCACTAAACGGTATTCGCTGAAGGTACACATACAATTTTACGCACTAACCTTGGCACATACCGACGAGGAGGTGGAGGAAATGTATGAGGATATTTCTAGAACCGCACGTTCCTCCGAAACCCACTATACGGTGTTGATGAGAGAATTCAACGCAAAACTAGCAACAAGAGAAAGCGGTGAGCAGAAGTTAGGGTAATTTGGAGTAGGGCAACGGAACCCTAGGGGACAGCAGCTGGCCGACTTTATGGAGAAAGGGGACTCTTTATAATGAACTCTTTCTTCCGGAAGCGGCCCCCCAAGAAGTGGACCCGGTCGAACCCGTTCGACAAAAAATGAAATTGACTCCATTATGACGATCAGACGCCAACTGTTCAGTGATGTCTCAGTGATCGCGAGGGTGAAAACTGGCAGCGATCACCGTATGGTTAGAGCAAACTGAACTTAATCGTTAAGTTTAAGAGGTTTCGTTTAGTGAAGTCAACACTCCGTCCCTCTTGTGCGCTAATTCAGGGTACCGAAATCTTTCAGCTCTAACTAAAAAACCGTTTTCGAATAACAAGCTCGTGGAAACTGTCCATGCAGTCGGAGCTAAGTTCTGCAAGACACGCCGCAGAACACCGCATAATGCCACAGAACACAAAAACTCTCCGATTACACTTTTAATCTCATGGATGTTAGACGGGCGATGAAGCTGCAGTCGGCAGCAGATTTGACAGCGTGCTGGCAACTGAACAGACATATCCCAAAATGCATGCGGCAGGACTTTATTCTATATAAAGCGGGTGGAAAACCGGTACTTGAAGTCCTTCAGAAGCTCTTTAATTCCGTCCTCCATAGAGGCTCCACTGCTGAGGCGTGAAGCAAAAGTGCGGTGGTCTTGTTTTACAAGAAAGATGAAAATGCATACTTGAAGAACTATAGACCAATATCCCTTCTGGCCGCGCCTACGTTCTGTTTTAGAGAGTCACTATGAATCATCTCGCACGCAGACTCGACGACTGCCAGCCTCCCGAACAAGCTGGTTTCTTAAAGGACTTTAGTACCATAGACCACATTTATACCCTTCGGCAAATTTTATACAAGATCGAAGAGAAAAATCTGCCACTTTGCGTCACCGATATGGACTATGGAAAGCATTTGATTTCGTCGAACTTTCGGCGGTGCTACAGTACTTTCAGCAGTGTCAAGTTTACTGTCGGTATATCTAAGTGCCGAAGTGTTTGTGCAATAGGGCTACGATGGCTATCCGAGTACAGAATCAGAGTACGAAACCTTTTTAATTGCACAGAAGTGTAAGACAGGGTGACGTTATATCCCGGAAGCTATTCACTATTCGATTCGCTGACGATTTTACAGTACTTATGGCAGAACTGTTAGAGGACCTACACACTATGCTCAATGACCTCAACAGTGTCTTTCAACGGTTTGGTCTTAAGAGAAACATGGGCAAAACAAAGATCACGCTTAATGTACATGTCACTCCTATGTCCGTAGTGGTCGGAAGCACTAAGCTCAAAGTTGTTGACGCGTATGTTTACCTGGGATAAATAGTCCGACGAGGTAAGTCTAACGTCGACCGAGAGGTCAATCGGCGGATTCAACTCGGCTGGGCAGCGTTCGGGAAATTACGACACATCTTTTCGTCAGGTATACCTCAAACTCTGAAAACTAGATTGTACAACCAGTGCGTGTTGCCAGTGACGACTTACGGATCTGAGACGTGGCCCTTCACTGCTAGCCGTACGAGGACGCTCAAGGTCGCTCATCGAGCTGTGGAGAGGCCTATGCTCTACTTGGGGGAGGCCTGTGTTCAGCAGTGGACTTATGAAGGGCTGTAATTATGATGATGATGATGATGATTTAGTTGCATATTGCGTGATTATTTTATAGTAGGGTGTTAGGAAATCCATTACCTTATCACCCTATGAGCGTCGTAAGAGCCGACAAAAGTAAATTGAAACTGAAGACGTGGAACAGCATCTTCCAGATGAGTTATCTAATATAAAAAAGTATAAAAACTGCGGATGCCATACCGCCAGGCAGATGTAACTTCAATATCAAACATGAGACGATGACCGGGAAGGACAACACACTCACTGAATACCAGCGTTTAATACTAGACTAATGCTGTGTTTCGTATTGTAAGTGTAGAAAACCGAAGACCCTTTTTACAGCAAACGAGGCATTGCTTCTTAATCTTCAGGGCTGACAATGAATTTGCATTTTGTTTCTTAATCGAGGATAGATTTAGATATCTATGGGGCAGAGTATTCCTTGGTTACCAGTAAGTGGACTGTGTGTTCGTTTATCACCCCTATTCTATATATGGAAAGATACGGTTGCGCCTGCAGGCCATCCATGCAGTTTTTTGCTAATTTCAAATGCAAAGCGCTTTAAACACTTTTTCGAGATTTCTTTTGAAAACCGACACACACACCCACATGTATATATACTGATATCATAATAGCTTCCTAGCACTTAAAAAGTCGAGATATGATAAAACTAGATTTTCGAAAGTTGATGTGAAAACAATAACTATATTAACGATAAGTTAAAAATGTCTGGTAGTTACACCTCTTGTGCTCCGGCACGCATTTCAACTCATACGGATACGATAACGCCCCCAAAATGTTTTTCGCTACCGACTGGTTTGCCGGAGGGACATTACTAAAAATATATACATATATACATACAGACTGGCAGACAAAAATTTTAAAATGTTTTTGTTATAAGTACCGTGTATACATGCTTTTGCATTTAGTTTTTGTCTGCTTGTCCGTTTGCTGTTAGTTCCGGATTATTTTCCTGGTAATGGCTGGATGGATTGGATGACGGGAAAGACAGCTAATTTTATAAGAAGTAACTAAAGCTACCTTTATTTTAGAAAAACTATTAGGGTTCCGCTTAAAACCATTAGAACCCGTAAAATCCAATCGTTATTTTATTTTACTTCCGTTAAAGTCAATATACTGACCTAGGTCGGAACCGCAAAATAATAATAATTATTATCGCTTGACATTTAGCAGGATTGACAGCAATTCCATAATTACTGCACCAGTCACAAAAATAGCCTTAAGATCTAGATTTAAAATTTCGACCGCGAATTTAACCTCTGCTGGATCAATCCGACCGTACAGCTGTAAATCGTCAGCATACAGATGGTAAGAGCATTTGAAATTTACAGTTATGAGATTTATAAAAATAGAAAATAATAAAGGAGAAAGAATTCCGCCTTGTGGAACGTCAGTAGTAAGATCAGACCAATCAGAGAAAGATTGTTGGTTGACTTCAACTTTTTGCTGGCGACCACGAAGATAGGTTGATAACCAATCCAAAACTGACGAAGAGAAACCCATGTATATACAGATAGCAAGAAGAATGTCGTGATCGACTGAACAGAAAGCATAGGACAAGTCAATTAATACGAGAACCGTTAATTTTGATTCTTTTGATAATTTTGATTTAAGGAAAGCAGTGGTTGTACTACGTCCAGGACGAAAACCTGATTGTAAGGGTTAATTCACTGGTGCCTATTATCTAGGGACTAAGAAGATTATTTTTATAAATGTAGTTGGATAACTGTTTGTATGCAGCTGATTCTGATCTTTGAAAGAAAGGGAAGAATCGAAATTGGTCGAAAATGGTTAACAGAACTGGGATTGTTTAACTTGGGGAGTGGAAGGATAAATGTTTTACGCCAAAAAAATGGAAAAACCCCAGTAGAAAAAGAAAAATTGATGATGTGGGTAATGATTGGGAGAATGTTTTCAAGTATGGGGACAATCATATTTCTACTCACATCATCATAACCAGCTGCTTTAGATCTAATAGAAAAAATAATTTTACGAACATCTTCATCAGTTGTTGGAGAAAAAGCAAAGCAGTCTGCGTCGATTTTGGGAAGTGATGAGATAAGAGAAATAGTTCTATGTTTAATGGAATTATCGACTATTGGTGCCGAGGAGAAGTGCTTATTAAGATCATTGAGAGATATTGACCCCATATCAGGGCAATTCTTCCGTTTACCTCATCATCATCATCATCATCATCATTACAGTCCTTCACAAGTCCACTGCTGAACATGGGCCTACCCCAAGGTATGCCACAAAGCACGGTCCTGAGCCACCTGCATCCATCGACTTCCGGCGTGTCTTACCAGGTCGTCACTCCATCTAGTGAGGGGTTACCCTACACTTCGCCTACCGGTACGAGACTGCCACTCGAGAACCTTTTTTCCCCAACGGTTGTCGGTTTTTCGAGCTATACGACCGGCCTATTGCCACTTCAACTTACTAATCCGTTAGGCTATGTCGGTTACACTGGTTCTACTGCGGATATCCTCATTTCTAAGTTTATCACGCAGAGAAACTCCGAGTATAGCCCTCTCCATAGCTCGCTGAGCGACTTTGAGCGTCCTCATACGGCCAGCAGTGAAGTTTATACCAACGAAAACTGTTATTTTCTAAGGTTTTTGGTAATTTACATCCTAATGTACAGAAATGTACATTGCGAAAGAAAAACATCAAATTTTATAATATTATATTTGTTACGCTATTGGGTAGTGTGGTGGTATGCTTCTTTTGTACCTTGAAGTCCATCCGGGTGGGAACCGTCCTCTTATCTACTGCTGCCATCAAATGGCAGGTCTTGCGCTGCTGTTTTCTGGTCTGTAGGATATAGAGAGCTAGTATGTTTTCAGACTGTAAGACATTACAAGTCCTCAGATATAACAAAGCGTACAACACCTTCATTGTTGTAGTTAGCTGCAGCGTGGGGGCTGCAATAGTCACTTACGATAAAGTGTCAGATGGACTGTTCGTTTCAAAAACACATAACAATATCATATGCATAACGCATAACGTGTTAAAGTATAATCACTGGCATATTTTATTATTCCTTTTAAATATTGATTTGAAACCAAAAATATCATTTAGCTTTTTCGTCAAGCAGCTTTACGTAGTTTTATGTTTATATTACTATAATATTAACGGTTAGCTTTACATCGTAGTTGATTTCCTCCAAAATATTGGACAAAGGTATACCCTTCGTCCAATATTTTGGGGGACTTCAAATCAATATATTATTTTTGTAAAGAAAAACTCAATGAACTTTTTCGTAATCTTAACATGACACGCTTTAGCAACTGACCTAAATCAACTTTGATGTTATCAAACTCCAAGTGTAAATGGAGGCAGGGCGCCATGTCACGCCAGTCCAGTTAGTTTATTGGATGTTGGAGCTGATGATACGCTTTTATTTTTTTAAGAAATAAAAGACTATGTATTTCAGAGACCTTACCTAAGTTTTGATAACACAGTTGAGAATAGTAAGGCATATTTTAACTATGTAATTTATTGATAATATAATTTATGCAGTGCCCCTACTCCCTAGACGTTGTCCCGAACTCATGGAAGACAACCTTAATTTACCCGATCCCTGAAAAAGCCAACCGCTTCGATAATCGGTAAAGCCAACGATCGTCGTTTGTACGGAACTTGCCCTCCTTTTCACATTTATGTTTGTGGTAGGATAAGCTCGAAGACCACCGGCTGATTAGTGACCGCAAAAACAATTTCCGTTGGAGCGGCTCGGCTATTAATTTCTAGTTCTGGTTAAATGTCTACAGCTCGGCAGGTAGCTTGGACACAGCGAAGACTTACGATCGGCTTTGGATCAGAGCGCTTCTTTCGAAATTTCTTTTTATTGGGCTTCCCGGAAAATTATGGTTACCCGCCGTTTTTGCAGATTAAAGCATCAAGGGCGTAGTGAACGGTGCATGTTCTGACTATAAGCCCACCAATATTGGTGATCTACTGTATGGCAGATATTTCTTCAGCATATTAATGATATATGAATTATCCGGTAAGAGATACTACTGAGGTCATTGAGCATAGTGCTTAGGTACTACAGCGATTCTGCCATTAGGACTATATTGTCGGCAAATCGAAGCTGCTCCTGTTGCAGTTGCCCATAAAACCTCTGAATCTCACTAAAAATCTCAGATGTCTCGAAAACGATCCTGCCACATTCGGTCTTCATCTTTGACAGTTAACTCTTTCTGGCAAACAGATCTCTGCCAATGATTTTGATTCCACTCGCTCAAGCTGTAATGAAGTTGCGCAGTTGCCTGTATGTTGTAATGTCTGCTGAAGACTGCAGCATTATTTCCCATCTACCAGCTACGAGACTTGGAGTGCGATCTGTAAGTTTTTTTTAATAGAATTAGTGTGACAAACGAGCACACAGTCCATCGTGATCAGAGAGTTTTTGTGTTCTTCTGCGGCGGGTCTTGCAAAACTTAGCTTAGACAGTTTCCAAAAGCTTGTCATTCATATCGTCCACTGCATTGCAGTCTTCTAGGCACTGAAAACGGTTTGGTAACTCGAGTTGAAAGTTTTAGAACTTTGAATTAGAGCACGAGGAGGACAGAGCGTGGACTTCGTTAAACGTGACCTCTTTTACTTAAAGTTTAGGTTTAATGTGCTTCTCAGCATTCAGTGATCGATGCTAGTTTTCACCCTTGCGATCAATGAGACATCACTGAACAGTTGTCGTCTATTCATCATAAAGAAGTCAATATCATTTTTGACTAACCTTCGGGGCTCGACGAGGTCCACTTTTCGTGGGGCCACTGCTGGAATAAAGAGTTCGTCATAAATAGTCTGTTAAGTTAGCCAGTTGCTGGCCTTTTGGGTTCCGTTGCCCTATCCGAATTTCCCTAGCTTCAGATCGCCGTTCTCTCTTGTACCTAGATTTGCTTTGAAGTCTCTCATTAACATTGTATTATGGGATTTGGAGAAATGCATGACTCTAGAGATATCCCCATACATTTCCTCCACGTCCTCATCGGGATGTGCGAGGTTGGTGCGTAAACCTGTATGACCTTTAGCGAATACTGTTTGGGGATTCTGAGTATAAAGTACGCAACCTTCGTCGAATCACTCCAAATTTTTACAACGTTTTTAACTACAGAGTTGTGGACGATAAATCCGACTACTCTGGATTATTATAATATTAAGTAATTTATGGATGATAATAATCCCCGAGAAGGGTGATCGCTACTAAGCTATTTCTATTTTTTTTGAGTTGTTGATTGTAACATACATGATTGTAAGCTATTATTTGAGAAAAAAATTGTCTCGCTGGGTTTCTTGCTGGTTCTTCCCAGGACAGAGAGTATTGTTTATAATCTTTATTGAATAAAAAAGTTTCTGTTTCTGTTTCCTCTTTGGGACAAATGGTCGCCCTCCTGGTGAAAGAACAAGTTGCTGGATTCGAAGATTACTGTGTCCTCCCCTCTGTTCGGACCTCAGATAATCTTTTAATATTCTATCGCAACTTGTCTATCTCTTCTACCAGCTTCAGTATCTTCTTATCAGTCCTCAAGGTACATGCTTTATATGTTGCTAGGTCGAATCGACTTAGGTAAACCGGAGACCGAACTTCCACCGGAAAATTTTAGCACCCTTTGCCCGGCCGTTATAAGGGTCGCCACCGTAGCCAGGAATAAGTAAGATAATGTAAGCAATTAATATTATTACACATAAGCTAGGTCCTCATATATGCCTAATGTACAGTAATATACAAGTATAAGGGCTAACTTAGGCGGCGACAGTGTAATAAGAACATTTTTTTCGATGTTATATACGAGCGTATGATATATTTATTTTGACCTTCATTGGGGAATAGTAGACTGCCAAATTTTTTAACAAAATGATGCATTATTTTATTCCAAACTTTTGGACGCAATTTATATGAAGGTTGACTGTTACCGGACCGTGTTTGAAAAATGATAACCAGTTTATTATCCTGTCAAATAAGTTGACCCAAAAAGCTTTGTGCATTAATCATGATAGTCAAGTTTCACACCATATTTTTTTGCATTTAGAATGGAAATTTCGTATCATTACGAAGATTGTTAGCATAAAAAATTGTAAAGGAATTATTAGTACATGCCAATGGCAATAATTAACCAGCTTATAGAAGTACGGTTGTACGAATGTGAGGACAGGGTCATAGTTAATAAAGAGATATTTTTCATCGTAAAGAAAAAATGAAAAGTATGCAAATTAATGATGTAACACAGGATACAACGAAATTCAATTAATTTAACGGGTTTTGTTAAATCGAATTATTTAATTTTGTTCGTATTCTTATTGCAATTTATTGTGATAAGGGCTCGATCAGCGTGGTGATAACAATTATATGTCGCAAATTCTTGGAAGAGCTATGTAAAATAACAGGAACAGCGGTTTTAAAAAGGTTATATTTTTGTTTGTAAATGGAACGTATTTGAAAAAAGTATAATTGGTTTTGTTGACGTAAACCGTCATTAGTAAAATAAAAGGGTATTTCTTCTCAGTTTTCACACCATACAAGACGTTGTTTCATTTCTATATTTTTACTTCTAACAAGGCGCGTACACAACGTATCGCCGATCTACCAAAGTATCGCAGAACCCCTAATAGGCCCTTTTGTAATAACTGATCTTGATTACGCAGGTCCTATTACCATCAAGCAAGGAAGGATTCGTAAACCTATCATCATCAAAGGTTATGTCTGTTTATTCATTTGCCTCGGCACGAAAGCTACTCATCTCGAATTAGTGAGCGACCTCGCATACAAGAAGGAGTTTTTGAATGCTCTAAAACGTTTTATATCTAGACGATGTAAGTGTCTGGAGCTTCACAGAGAAGGAGCTTCACGGTCTCTGTAAGGTACTCCCGAATTAGACTCTTTTTTGCAAAATGAAAAAAATTACTTGGAAATACATAGTCCCATCAGCACCAAATTGGAGAGGTATATGAGAGGCCGGGATCAAATTGGTAAAACACCATTTGAAACGCATAATGGGTAACACGACACTGACATACGAACATCTTAATACCTTGTTAACGTAGATAGATGTTATAATTAATTCTAGGCCACTTTTTTCTCTCAGTAATGATGCGTCATACTTACAATGTTTACCCCAGCCATTTTATCATTTGAGAACCATTGACTTCTTTTCCTGAAATCTCCGTAATTGATATACCTGAAAATAAGGTCACTGCTTACAACCAAATATGTGAATTCAGACAATTATTATGGAAAAGTTGACACATAGAGTATTTAAATCCATATTGCAGTTACGCTACAAATGCTATACGACTGAACCCGATGTAAAAATTAATGATGTAGTTTTACTCAAAAATGATGACCTCCCATTAAGTTGGCCGTTAGGTAGAATTGTAAATGTTTACAAAGGCAAAGATAACAAAATTAGAGCTATTGATGTAAAACCCAAAAATGCATATTTTCCCGGCCAACAAGTAAAATTGTACCTTTGCCTGTAGAGTAACTTAAATGTTGTTTTTTTTCTCTATTTTAATGTTTAGTAATTCTGTATAAGAAAGTGCAAACTACTTACATCAGTGTGTATCGTTTGTTTGAATCATTCATGTCTTATTCAATTATCATTTTTAATTTTATAGTTCTGTTTATGAAAATGTACGAATAGAGAATTTAAATAAGTTTAATTTAGAACACCTAATCAACAAGTACTTTATTTAATACTAGGTTGCTTTACTAAGTGACAGTGTTGAATCTGTAACTGATTATAATTACTACTTTGTACAAAAAGCATGAATAATTGATGTTTCTTGTATATTTACTTTATTACTTAATTATTTTGTTAATATCTACTTATTTGCTACTGACGGTTTTATATTATTTATTAGGGATAACAACAGCCTTCGTTCTGTGAAAAAAGTCTTATATAATATGTTTTACATAGGGCCAATAATAGTCATCCACTTTCCACAATTTAGCACAAATCAGAAGCATGAAAAGTTGAAAAGAAAAAAAGCCTTTGATCAAAAACAATACAATACTTAATTTAACAAGTTTGTCATGGCTGACTCAGGAAATTATTTATGCTTTAATAGGATAATATTAACGTATGTAAGCACACACATATACACATATACATATAACCATATTATAATCAAACACTTATACATATAGGCAAGTACGTACGTATATTAACATTTAAATAAATATACGTACGTACTGTATAATACTCATGTACACACACATTCACATACGTATATTTTATTAAAGTCTTTTTGTGTCAATTAGGGAATTGAAGACATATTTCTTTTGCGCTAAAGGTTTGTTGGTTTTTTCTTGATTAATTTTGGGAATAATTAAATAGTTTGCCTTTGTTCCGGGCGGATGAATGTTTGTAACTGGAACGTATTTGAAAAAAGTATAAATGTTTTTTGTCGACGTAAACTGTCATTAGTAAGATAAAAGGGCACTTCTTCTCAATTCACACCATACAAGACGTTGTTTTATTTCTATATTTTTTATTATTTAAACAGTTTTGTTTTAAAATAATGTCTTTATTAAGCAATGAATTTGTTGTAGCATCGGAAAATAACATCGTATGTATCAAGTAGTCATTTCTTTGTTCGTTACATGTGGCTTCTAATACGTATGGAAGAATGAATGTAGGCAGTAAGTATATGTATAAGCACGAATTGTAAAACGATTCAGACCCTTTGCATATTAAGTACATTTATTTGAGTCAGTCAGCGATGAATAAAAGTTTGTCTGCTCGACATTTATGCGAAAACATGTGTTCTTCCCACAAACTCCATTACAAAGAGACCAGCAAACAATGTTACGCAGCGAAGTTTTTATCCAGGATTAACGTTATACAACGATTGTTACCAATTTGGTTTGAACAAACATATATTTTGTGTAATGATTATTTGAACCTACGAGAATGCACACCATCGTTATTTATTTATTTTAAATATATACGAGGTGTGATCAAAAGTATGGTGACTTTTCAACCTTCGCTGGATACGTCCGTTCGACCTTTAATTATTTTTTTGTTACGTCGGTACACTTTTCTTGAGGATCTGTGAAAAGTTTCAAGTGTATGGCATTTGTTTTTTGTTTATATGAGGCATTAAGATTAGAAGTGTTTTGGGTAGATACTCGACGATTTCCTACTGTCGAAAAACATGAATCAAAGAGTTCGAATTAAATTTTGTGTAAAAAATGGGATTAAGTGCTCTAAAACTCTTGAAATGTTGACAGTGGCACACGATGAGTCTATTTTAAGTAAAAAAATGTTTAAAAGTAGAATAAACTCTTCCAAGAAGGCCGAGAAGACACCGATGACGTACCTCGCTCTGAATGCCCCAGCACGTCATCAACTGATGAGAACGTTGAAGAAGTGAAGAAAATAGTGTTGAGGAATCATCGAATTATCAAAAGAGAAATTGCTGATGATATAGGCGTTTCATTTGGTTCATGCCAAGCAATTTTAACGGATGTTTTAGGCATGAGACACGTGTCAGTGAAGTTTGTTCTCAAATTGCTAAATTTTGACCAAAAGAACCGTCGCATGAGCATCGCTGAAGAGCTGTTGAATGACGTCAACGACGACCCAGATTTACCCAATTTAACGAAACGGGTTTATGGCTATGACGTCGAAACTAAAGCTCAATCGCCCTAGTGGAAGCAGTCAGACGAGCCAAGACCGAAAAAAGCACGTCAAGTTCGATCAAATGTCAAGGTGTTGCTCACTGTTTTCTTTGATTATCAAGGCGTATTGCATCAGGAGTTATTACCACAAAGTCGTACAGTTAATAATAAGGAGTATTACCTTGAGGTAATGCGCCGTTTACGTGAAGTGATACGAAACATACGCCCGGAATTGTGGAAAAATCAGTCATGGCTATTATTGCACTACGATAACGCGCCAGCTCACACGTCGTTGCTCGATCGTTTTTGGCGTAGAACAACACCGTAATCATGCCAGAGCCACCGTATTCACCGGATTTAGCCCCCTGTGTCTTTTTCCGAAACTCAAGAAATCCATGAAAGTACGGCGTTTTGCAACGATTGAGGACATAAAAACCGCATCGCTGGATGAGCTGTGAAGGCTATTTTTTTATAGGATAGGGTGACAAACGAGCACACAGTCCACCTGATGGTAAGTGATTGCTGTGGCCCATAGACATCAACATCTATCTTCGATTACGAATCGAAATGCAGATGCGTTGTCACCCGTGAGGACTAAGATGGAATGCCTCGTTTCTAGTAAAAAGGGTCTCCGGTTCTCTA
>DWHP01004540.1:0-12505 GCA_018247895.1 Parnassius honrathi
TAATACATACCTAATGTGGCAAATTTGCAGACAGAAATGCTAAATTTACATCTTGTTATAGATAATTATAAGAAAAGACTAAATAATACATCTAGTTTGTTATCAAAATATAAGAAAAAATGTAAAAGTTCAAGCCCTAGCGTGTGTAAAAATATGTGAATTTTTTTTTGCAAAAAGAGCAAATCAGGCATAAAAACATAAGTGTTACTGTCTCAAAAACAATGTTGTAACCAAGCACATTATCCTGTGAGTATTTCTGAAAATAATTCAGAATATTATGTTTTAGGTTGTGTATGTAGTTCACTGCCATATGGCATATGTAAAAAATTAGTATGTAGTCTAGATAACGATTATAGTTTAGAAAATACACAAATAGAGAATGCCAAGAGAGTTTCGGACATTAAGTATCAACAAAATTTTTTTACAGAAAATAGGTATAGACAATGATTTAAAAATTTATGTAAACGATGTTAAAGGTAGATTAATTTCAAATGTATATGCACAAATAAATATTTCTAAATGCGATGAATGTATAAGATTATTTTTAGACAAGTATTTCATCAACATTCTGCTAAAAGCATACGCAAATTAGTTTAATGAGTCGCACACAAGATTTAAGTCAAGAAATTTGAAAATTAAAGAAAAGTTCACATTCCTAATGTATTTAGTTTTATTTTAAAACCCTCAAGAAATCTTCAGAAACTACTACGTTTTGTTTACAGTACAGTGTAAAATTGTACAAAATTTTCAAATTCTGTTGAAAAACTACATACAAACAACGAGTTTTGCATAGTTCGTAACTTTTTCATCAACTCATGCCGTTAGATGGCGCTATTTTGACAGTTGCCATTCCAGTGTATGGATCACGAAGGTTAGAGAACAGGAGAACGATCACCGTAGAAAATAATGTCCCAAAAATATGGACACCATAATCGAGGCGCTGCGATAAAAGTCAATAAAAGTCATTTTCAGTTTTTTTTTCGATCAGATGCTAAACCACTTGCACATCCACGCAATATAAAATATTCCTCTATTTTTTAATGTTTCTTTTTGTCAAAAATTACAAAATTACGGAGCATGAAAATTTTCTCACCAATGCCGTGGAGAAAATTTGTACATTATTCAACTAACTACATCTACTTGTACTCGTAAACAGCTAACTTCGCAGTCACTACTCACCGACGTCAGCACCGCTATAAATTCTACAATTTTCAAGGACAGGCGGGCTGTTCTTTATTACTTAGTGATCGTTCTCCTGTTCTCTAACCTTCATCGTATGGATACTGTCGAGAGCTGCACGTATTAAACCGTAAAGGCTGCAGTACACTACTCGCGAAGTTGAACTTAACTTAAGTTGGGCAAAGACGAGTGTGTACAGGGACACTTCGCTTCACCTCGCCTCGCCTCGGGTGACTTCCGATCGTTGTCGGTTTTTTCCGTCTGAGTCAAAGGAACGAAGTTTCGAGCTCGAAGTGACCCTGTACATTACTCGGCTTACTTCTATAAAGTTAACGTTGTACTGTTTAATTTAAAAACGTTTTAATTCGATCCAAATTGCTTAAGTTAAAAATGAATAGGTCATAAGAGCAAATACTATTGTTTTTGAAGTTGCCTTTTTTTAAAGGACAGGGTGACAAGCGAGCACACAGTCCACCTGATGGTAAGTGGTTGATGTGGCCCATAGACATCTCTACATCTATCCTCGATTACGAATCAAAATGCAGATGCGTTGTCATCCGTGAGGACTAAGATGGAATGCCTCTTTTACAGTAAAAACGGTCTTCGGTGCCCCGCACTCACCATACGAAATACAGCATTACTCTACTATTTTACGGTGGTATTCTATGAGAGCGTGTTTCTGCCCCGGTCGAGCCAACCCATTCGTGCTCAACTATACTACTAATATAACTGCAGCTCTCTATGCTTAAGGGGGAAACGGTAACATGGGACCGTTTTTTAATTTTTTTGCATCCGAATATACACACATAGTTAAAATTCGCAACAGTGGGCAAATCAAAGGCAGCTGCCACTTTAACGTCCTCCATCTCGCATAGAGTGTGAGCAACTAGTTCTTCACGAAGTTGAGCGAGTGTGTACAGAGGCTCCTCGTACCTCGGCTGACATTGGCGAATACTTCGGGCAAGGAACTTCGCGAGTAGTGTACTGCAGCCTTAATGTTTTATAAAGTATTTGGTTTTACTTTACTTATCTTATAGATGTTGGCAGCATTGCCGTACCGGTTATGGGTTAAATCGTTAAATTTCCTCCTAATAGTCTGTGAGTCTGTGACTTTTTTAGCAAGGCAACACAGAGTAAATTATATATACCTGGAATGGCCTAAAGGTCTAGATACCAGGCCGTAATCTCCAAAAAAAAATATATACCTGGAATAAAAGGCAATAAAACAATATTGTTTATGGCGATGCTTATAAATCAACATGGAATAGTATTTTCCTATTTCTTAAATATTCCAAAGAATACTATATTCTAAGCAAATTATTCGATAAAACTAACAATTCTTATTACTTATTTAACTAAAATGATACTTAGTGTTGTTGTAAACAGTGCTCTTACTTTTCTTTATCATGTCGGACACAATTGATTTGGAGAGGAACAATCTCTGTACAACACAAGACGCATTTGAACATTTTCAAGCAGTATCCATGTACGAAGAAAGTGAATATATTGCTCTGCCTAACACATCAATCGCTCAGCCGGAGACTGCGGGATCGACAAATGCATTAAAAGATTTATCATGTGACACCGAAATCGAAATATCTTCGACAGTTGATGATCAATTGCAAAGTGTAAATAGTACATCAAAACCATATAAAGAAACGAAAAAAGCCATAAGAGTAAGTTCGCAAAGGAAAGCGCTTTGTAGGAAGTCATTGAAGTCGATTGCTCTGAAAAATAAGAGAGGTAGGAAAAAGAAAAATGTGAATGGTAACAATGCGACCGCCGGTGAAAATATAACACCTGTACCTTTATCACATACGAGTGATATTGCCGAAGATGTAGCTATGGACGAAAAAGACAGTGTAATTCGAGATCCCCAAGTAAGCACTACACAGGGCAGTTTAAGAAATATTGAAGAAAAAATTTCGTTTAAAAATGTTTCAAAAAAAAATATTAATAAAAGCCATAACAAAAAAAATAGTTCAGGTAAAAGAGGAAGACCCAGACTTATTGATAAGCCTGTACCTGAGTTCCACAAATTAAAAAACAATGAAAGCAAAAGCAAAAGTATTAAAGGCAGACGTGGGCGACCAAAGAAAATAAGCAAAGTACTGGATACAAAATTAATACCAGAAAATGTGGAAAGTGAAAGTACTCTGGAACTTACTAAACATGTCGATATGAATTTAGTCTCAGAAGATTTATCATTAGTGAAATTGAAAAATGGAAAGTCATTAGATGAATGTAATAAAGAAGTGGGTTGTGATGCTGGTAGATTACAGAAGAAAAAATCTATTAAAAAGTATATGTCACCTGAAAAAATGCTTAGTAACCCAGAATGTGTACCAGATTCAGGTTTAAAAGAAAGTCAAGGCGCTGTAGAGAATACTTCTAGCAATAAAGATGTGAACAACTTAAATGAACAAACTGAACATGCTGAAATTGAATGTAACTTAAATAATTCTACAGAGGTTTGTGAAGACAGTTTATCAAAAAATAATTTTCCCGATGATGATGAGGCAGATGATATTTGCTTAAGTAAACTAAAAGAAACCCTTGATACTTCCAAGAGTGAAAAGTTACCTGTGAGAACTGAAGAGCAACCTATAAATTCATTAGACATTAATGTGAATAGAAACGATGATGTAGTGAATGGTGATTCTAATAAGAGAAACTCTACAATGCCAAATATGACAGACAATGAATGTAATACTAATAAAAGTATTGTTGCAAATGAGCAAATTATGACTGATGTAGATAATGCTGAAAAAGGTGATCATAATCTGTCTTCCATAGCTGAAAGTTCTAGTGGGAGACCTTTGCGAAGAAAGGGTAAGCCAACTTTACATTATGATGAAGATTCTGATGAAGATCCTTTTGCAAATGTGGAATTATCTGATGATGATGGTGAACCTAGAAGATCCAAAAAGGGAAGGTGTTATTCCGATGATGAATATATACCAGGTAGAAAGCGTGGACGAATTTCATCATCAGATACAACAGACAGTGATATAGACAAAAATGAAGAAGAATTGAAGAAAACGAAAAGGAAACGTGTTAATAGTAAGAATATCAAGAAAAGAGAAAAGAAGCATAAAGACAAAAATATAGAAGCACTAAGAGGGGACACTAGTCAGTCAATGGATATGACATTAACAGCAGATGAAAGTAGTCAGAAAGAGGATGGTGGTGATGTTGGTTTAGAAGATAAAGTTATTAAAATAGATGATGACTATTCCTCTACATCTTCTAATGTGTGGGGCACAACCCATGAGTTTGAAAACTTCTTAGCAAAAAAAATTCAAGGCACAAATTTAAAAATTCAGAAGGTATCAAACATCCAACCCAGAGCAATAACGCCTTTAGAAATTCCAGTTATTGATCCAAACATGGTTAAAAAAACAATTGAGATGAGTGCTCAAACAAATGCTGTTCAAACGGCAACTGCAGCAGTGCAAACAACTACACTATATGACATTCCAATGAAAACAAATGTTCCCCTTTCCTCAGAACAGGCTGAAAAGGCATGTGAATTTTTGAAAGACATTGTAAAAACAACTTCCGAATTAGGTGAACTAATGACTCAAAAATCGGAAGACTTTATTCGGAAGAAAATTAATACAAAGCATGTTACTGACACATTTAAAATGGATTACTGTGTAAGAAAATCATTTTTATTATTTAAACTTGCAAAGCATAATCTGATGCAAATGGAAGAAGATTTATCAAAACAATATGAAGAATTTTTGAAGAAAAATGATTTGCTGCAATATAGGGAGGTGCCAAAACATATCACACCTCAAATAAAGTTGATTGATAGTGACAGTGACTGTGAGATTGTAGAAGATACAGACTCCAAAAGAAATTCAAAAGCCAAGGAACAGCCAAAATTCAATCTCAAAACTGTATTCCTCAATAAAGAATTATCAATAAAAATAGCTAAAAAGCCAAATGAGGAACCAAAAGGTAAAGACAAAATTAATATTAAAGGCAGGCGTACTGTATGGCTTAATGACTCTGTGATGGTAAAAAAAGTGCAACCAAAACAGTCTTTTTTAGCCCAGGACAGCCGCAATAAAAAACCCCCTGATACATATGTCACTTATAAAATGGTAAGCGATTTTTTTAAAGATTATTACCATCAGACTGCAAAATCAATTTGTGCTCCATTTGTTACCACAGAATGGTTTTACTTAAAGAAAAATAATGTTCCCTGCAATTACTTTTATATAAGACCATCAGAATTTAATATAAGTCCTGGTTATTTTCAAAATGGTGAATCAATAAATAACATAGATGCCTCAGAATCTGATATCAATACAAATGAACAATCTAGTGGCACTGTTAGTGATAGAACTTATCCAAAGGCATTGCTTTCATTATGTGTTCAAGTTCTACAAAACAGTATGCTCCACACCATAAAAAATGGAAGGTATCGGGAAGAAGTCTGCGGTAATACAAATAATATTGTGGATTATAAGCGGAACAACCCAGAATCATTGTTTCGGTTATGTGTAAATAACATAAATTGTATATTAAGTGAAAACAACAGCAAGAGGACATGGTCAAAATTACCAAACAGTAAGGGTTTTATAGATGAGGAAAAAAGTGTTCAAGTTCTACAAAATAATATGATTCACACCATAAACAATCAAAGGTATCAAGAAGAAGTCTGCGATAATACTAATAATATTGCAGATTATAAGCAAGATAACCCAGAATCTTTGTTTCGGTTATGTGTAAATATCATAAGATGTACATTAAGTGAAAACAACAGCAAGAGGACATGGTCAAAATTACCAAACAGTAAGAGTTTTATAGTTGAAGAAAAAATTAACTCACTAAAAAGTTTATGTTATAAAATAATTGTTAAACAAATTTTTACACCATTCTCTATAAGCAATAACGTCTTGCTGCCACGTAAACTTCATGATAATCATAAAAGAAATACAGTTAATTCATTATTTTCGCTATGTGTAAACATTGTGCAAAAAAGTCAAAAGACTAATAACGATTATAATAATAAGAGTAATAAAGTTCATATATATTCACCCAGTTCTTTGAAATGTATAACTCTTTCTTACATATTATCTTTAATGAAAAATAATGAGAAAAACAACCAAGAAAGTACAGGGATTTGTAATTTAAATATTGAAGAAAGTTGTGGGTTTTTAAACAATAATAATGAGAAATTTGCAATTGATATGCATTTTATAAAAAGTAGTGGAAAAAAAGAATTACTTCAAAAGAATAACAAATTGGAAGATATTGAAAAGTGTAATTCTGTGAAAAATAAAATAACAAAATTGTCCAAAATTTGTTTTGAAAAAATTTCTTTAATTTTTGGTGAAAATTATCAAGATAAAATGTTAGAGTTTGACTTCATACAAATAAATTCTGTCAACACAGTGCCAGAGGAGGTGTTTTCCAGTTTACAAAACGTTTCACCAAATTTTGAAGAGGATGCTGTATCTTGTGTTGATGATACAAATAGTAATGACGGGGATATATTTGATGATTACAGTGAAGAAGTTAATCAGTTATCAGAATCTTTATGTCCTTTAAATGAGACTAGTGAAAATACAAGCTTAATTCAAATAGAAAAATCAAATACAGAAATTATTAGACCTGAAATAGTTCAAGTGAAATCAGAACCCTTGGAAGAAGACATTCTAGAAAATGAAGAAATCCCATTTATAAAAATAGAACAAGATGAAAATGTTGAGGATTCTGGTTTTATCCCACTACTTAATAATGTAGTGGCAGCGAAACAAGAAAATGTTTTTCAATCATCCAATGAAAAAGTAAATAATTGTTATGATGAATCATTCTTAAACGAAAAAGAAATATTGGATTATGATAATGGAGAAAGCTTTAATCTTGAACAAAAAGTTTTCAGTCAGAGTTCCCTGAGGGTCCGTAGACAATTTGAACCTGATTCTGACACTGAAGCTGATAATACTATGAGCTTATTAGTACCACACACATTTGAATCATTAAATATTGACAAAGTTAGAAGCACACTTATGGAAAATTCTACTTCAGATGAAGAAGCAATTACACAAAAACGAACACCAAACAAAAAAAAGCTTGAAAGGAGGAAAACTAAATCAAAGCCTTTATTAACGAAAAGAAATAAAGATGTTTCCAAAGAATTACCAGTGACTAACGAAGTTGATTTGTTAGCTGAAAAAATGCAGGATAAATTAAGACAAACAGAAAGAAACACACAAAGTTCTGACTCTGAAACAGAAAATATTGCTTTAAGTCTAAGAAGGGATAAGAAAACGAAAAAAGATAGCATAAAAGAATCTGATTTGAATAACAAAACGATTCTGCCTGATGAAATACAGTGTAGTAATGTAGATTCTACACAAAAAATAGTTGATCATGTTGAGGATACATCCAAAAATGATAATGAAAATTTAGATGGTAGTAATTTAAACAAAAATGGATTGATAGAATATAACAAATATGTTAATGATCTATATTCTAGAATGAAGCTTTCAAGTGATACATCAGAATTAAAAAATGATTCAGAAAAGGTGTCAAATAGTCAATTTAATGAAGAAAATGAAGATTCGGATAGGTCATACTCGCCTGCAATAAATCCTGATGAGCCCATAGAATTATTACAATGTGAACCTAACTTATCCTTCTTTAGCAATGATGTTGGTGACGAAATTTCAACGAAAAAAGATAACCGAGACAAAAGAGGTCAAGATTCAAATAAAAATTTTGAAAATGACCCTAGCAGTAAAGATGATACTAAAAATCTTTTACCCTTAAACCTTAATGAGTGGGAATGTTATCCTGTTGATAGTAACGACACTAAATTGTGTCAACAAGCTGTTGTGGTTTTAGAAAAATTACCAGAAGCATTTGTTGAGACATATTTCCAATATCAAGATATTATTCACCGAGATAAAGATGATATTGAAGTAGAAAGGTAGGTTAAAAACCTAGTGTTTCATTTAATTATTTTCAGAGAAATATGAAAACTTATTGTTTTTTTCAGATTAACAAACTTACAATCATTACATCGAATAAAAAATCTGAAAGTCAATTCCAAAGCGACAGACAAGCCTAGTGGTAATATTTTACGAAAAGCCTTAAATTCTCATTTAAGTTCGCCATCTTTAGATATTCATCAAGATAGTGATAGCAAAGAATTAACACCCTCTGAGGACGAGGTAGATAATGCTGATGAATTGATCCCACATGTAAGTATTTTTTTAATGTCGTTTAAAATGTATATTGGGTTTTCAGCCATGAAATAGCCATTTTTTATGAAATAGTTTAACATAATTTTTTTGCTATAATTTTATTTTTATTAAAGAAGGAAATCACCCATGCAATCATTCGTCTTTGCCAATGCAGTAGCAGTTTATTTCAAGGCCATTTTGTACTGCCTAAGTTATCCAAGTTCTGGAAAAAAATAGAAGTCAGTTAAGCAAGCACACATCTACTGTAATGTTCGTCCCGTTTGGTAAGAAGCTGCGATGAATCACACCAGCGCTAGACCATCAAACGGTTAACATCGCTTTTCTAAGGGTAATTTGTCGCTTAGAGCATTGTTTAGGTGTTGAACCAGGATCCAACCAACTTGCTGAGCGCTTGCGATTGACAAACAGATTCCATTTTTCGCGGTTCTAAATTCCTTCGTTTGTGTGCCTGTTAAGCAGTGCAAGTCGTGTCTTGACGCGTATTTTGCGCGGCGATCATTGAGTTCGTGGGGCACCCATTTATCAAGCGTTTTTACTTTGCCAAAATTGACGCAAATGGACCAATATTGTTTTGATGCTAACGTCGAAAGCTGCTGCTAATTCAGCCGTATATTGAGTATCATCAGTTTCCACAATCTCCTTTAATTCGTCATTGTCGACCGAAGTTTTCCGACGACCAAGGTGTTCGTAATTTCTAGAACAGAAGCGGGCAAACTAACAACAGGTGGTGATGTCGTTTGTAGTATTCGCTTTGTAAACGTCGTTGGTGTTGCGTGCCGCTTGTGTTGCTATTATGTTTTTAACATACCTGTGATGACGAAAAATATACAAATGCGATGAAAACATAACCAGAATCAATTAACAAATGGTTAATTTTAAAAATGGAATTGCATGTATTACAGGATGGCAATTTCATAGGTAAAGACCTATTATAATATTTTTTCGTGGCAGCTTAAGTTAAATTGAAATAAATAGAAGATATAGACAATTCTTATAATTGCTCAAAAAATTTATGGTGTATATGTAATGGATTAGTTATTTTTTAATAAGTAAATCTGTTGCTTGAATTAAAATTAGCAAATATTCGCGCGATACGCGAACCATATTTTTGGATGCTATGTGTTTTGCAGTCCTAACTGCGACAGTAGTGATCACTATGATTAAGAAAAAAATATTTTATTCAATATTTAAATAATACTTATTGAAAGTCACTTTTTTGCTTAATAACCACTGGTTTGGAAAAAACTCCTATCCTGGGAAGAACCAGCAAGAAACCCAACGGAACTTTAAAAAAAATCTGATCAATGATATGATTAAAAAAAATTGATCACTACATTGATCTGATTTTTTTTAAACTTAGTTTTTTAAATGATGATAAAAAATTAATCAACACAAAACAAATTGGAAATAGCTTGGTAGCAATCACCTCATTCCCAGGGGTTATTAAATATCATCCATAAATTCTTAATATTATAAAAACCCTTTTTATTCAATCTTAGTTTAATAAAGTTTTTAAACTTTGAGCAGGTCAAATTTTGATTGCTGAAGTTTGTAGCGAGTCCTAATCCTAGCTGAAGAAAACATCCAAGTAATTGTAGCTTTTAGGTTTAGTTGTGTTGTAATTGTCCTAGTGTTTGCAAAGTTGTATTTAAGTCTTCCACCAATCTTATTGCATAGTGTTGTAACATATGACATATGATTTGGGTGTGTTCGGTTTAGTCAGTGCATCCACATTTTCATATACATTTGAAGCACAATAATATCTTCTGCATAGATGATAGTATTAGGAAATTGATGGTGCCAGTTTTAGGGGTAATAAAATCATAAGCCTGTGATTATTATACTGATTACCACTGCAGTGGTAAACATATTTATCAAACTTTTATTAGCAATTAATAAATAAACTGCGAAATTCTGAGTACATCTTATGTTCTTTTTCATTTTAAATTGCATCTTTAAAGGTTCGGCCACAAATCTCTGAAAACTCTTTGGCAAAGAATACACTTATGGAAGAAGATAATGACAATGATTTACTACCTGATAAACCCATTAAAGAAGAACCAGAAGATATTGAAGAAAAACCAGACTTAGTGGCAATAAATAACCAAAAACAGCCAAAAAAAATTAAACACAACCAAGAAATCAAAGGCATCAAAACAAAATTAGCAATGGAAACCAAAATAAAGTTAGAACATGAGGAACCTCAAGAACCGTTAATGTTGACAGCAGATAAAGTGATGAATAAAGAACTAACATTATTAAACACACCCGTGGTAATGAGAGATGACATCAATGATACCCTATCTAGAAAGAGCTCTTTAAGAAATAGTTCTGTAAGTGCTTTTTAGTATTTTTTTCATTTTATTATTGCCTATGTTTATTTTTTTTTAGAATAAGGGTGACAAATGAGCACACAGTCCACCTAATGGTAAATGGATGCTGTGGACCATAAACATTTACATCTATCCCTGATTAAAAATCAAAATGCAGATGCATTGTCGTCTCTGAGAACTAAGGTGGAATGCCTCATTGCCAGTAAAATGGGTCTCCGGTTTTCGACACTCACCATATGAAACAGAGCAGCATTGAGCTGCTATTTTACACTGATATTCTGTGAGAACATGATCTTTCCCCTGTCAAGTCGACCCATTCATGCTACAATCATTACATAGCTGTACAGCTCTACCACATAGCAGTTTAATCTAATAGTCTTGTGTTAAATGTAGCCCCTGAGCTAAGCGCTCGCCGAAAATTTCACAGTACCCCAGCAACCAAGGAACTATCATCACTAGCACTCGACTGTAAAGGAAAATACAACGAACAGACTTGCACGTCTTAGAAATAAAAACAATTGTAGCATGTGAAGTCCGCCAACACATGTCGCTAGGCCTACACCGTTTCCTAGTAATCAAGTTATTAGCAGAAACATTTCCCCCTCATCATTAATATGTAGAATCTGGTTTAGTAATTTCCAATGTTTCGCCTTCATCCTATCCTGAGTCAGCAGAAGGATATAAAAATAATTAGGTGCACAGTGTTTTCTTCCACTCTTGACTCCACAGAGTCGTTCCATAAGTAGTGGTGGACTAAAAGTAACTAGTAGTACCGGCCGAATACTTTTGCGTAATATTCGGCTACTCAGCCAGGGAGTCCGCAGAGTATTCGGTATTCGGTGTGTGGTCGAATATACTATTCGTTGCAAGTCTAATTTTTTTTAACGCCCAGGTTCGATCCAGGGGCGTAGCTATCGCCGTATCAGCCGTATCAATGATACGGGGCCCCCGGGCTACAGGGGCCCCGAATGTGTGTAAGTCATGGACGTATAATTAGTGTAAGCAAAAGTTCGTAAAATGTTATCCACAATCTCGCAAGCTCTTAGGCCCTACTTCTCGAGAAAAAAATCATATAACCAAATAGTGCCCAACGTGCCTAAAGAGGACCTGTCAAAAATTGTCAAAAAGTGTCGTAATCAGTTTGTCGTGATGAGAGTTCTCGGCCTAATTGCCGCCAGCACTGGCCACCCGCGCGTGTTGGTCAAACTATGTAACTATCCAAGAGAAGCAACGCTCGTGGCCCGCGACGCTTACCAACCTCGCTGACGAAAGCGTCACTGTGAAACCTCACTTAATGTACATTAGCAATCGTATTCTAAATTTCTTTGCTACAACACATGTTTTTGCGTACAACTGGGTGTTTTTTTGCAAGCATTCCTAAAAACGTTACTAATGAATGTTTGTCTTCATTCTTAATTACTTTATTCCAAGATTCTAATGAATCCGTAATTTCGTGTAATGTAATGGCTACTAAGTATCTTGGATCAGCTTTTTACATATTTCTAAAAATAACTGCACACAGCAGAGGGAGAAAAATAATATATATTAATTCCGTCCGGGAAACTATTATTTCTAAACTACGAGGGCGGCACTGAAAATTTCGGGAATCAAGGAAGTGACACAACTACTATTTAAAAATGTATTTATTGTTTTTCGAAGTATTCTCCGCGAAATTTGACACATTCTTCCGTACGATGGAACCAATCATTGAAGCAACCATTCCATTCGGAAGTTGGGGTCTCCAAAATGGCCGTTTTGTAGGCGTCC
>DWHP01004541.1:0-12505 GCA_018247895.1 Parnassius honrathi
ACCACGCTCTCACAGAATACCAGCGTAAAATAGCAGCTCAATGCTGCTGTGTTTCGTATGGTGAGTGTAGAGAACCGGCGACCCATTTTACTGGAAATGAGGCATTACATCTTAGTTCTCACTTGTGACAACGTATCTGCATTTTGATTCGTTATCGAAGATGGATGTAAATGTCTAAGAGTCACAGCAGCCACTTACCATTAGGTGGACTGCGTGCTCGTTTGTTACCCTTATTATATAAAAAAAAAATCTACCTGATTAATGCAGCTGTTTGTCGTTGACCTCCGAACCCTGAACCTGGGACACCGTAAGTTTGTGAAGGGCCTGCAACCGCTCTTCTGAAGCCTTGTTGTGGTGGCAGATATCTAAAAGAAATAATTGTAGGTCATAATGAGTAGTGAACTACAAATTCACTTTCTTTAGAATAAGGTTGACAAACGAGAGCCCATTTCATATATACTCGATTAAGAACGAAAATTCAGTTACGTTGTCACCCCTGAGGACTAGGTTAGCCTAGTTTCTAGTAAAAAGGATCCCTAACACATTAAGTTGCTTTTTACCCTGGTATTTTGTAAGCGCGTGGGTTTTCCCGGTCGATTATAACTCTTGCTACAACTTTGTAGCTGCAGCATGGCTCAACCACGTATAAACTAAAAGTAAAGCAAAGTAAATCATTCCGCAAACATTTCGTCAACAGTGACGCCGAGCAGCCGGATTCGTAAATGCAAAGCAACATTGGGGCTATAGACTGCTGATCTGTCTGGTTCGCGATTTAGACACCAACTCGACGGCTATACAAAAGCAGCTGGAAATTTCTACAAAACTGGACAATTTACGAAAAAAACCTTTATGTGTACATTAAATATGTCGCTGTGAAAAAATAAATAAAAATAAAACATAGGGTTGTCTCACCGGTTATCTACCGGCGGTTCCGCCAACGTTGAAACGAAGAATAACACAAATGTTGCTATAACCTGTGAACCAATTTTAGAGTGTATCATTAAAAATAAAAAGGCTTAACAAAAAACAAACGTCGGTTACGTCATGACTTTCCTTACCTTCATTTCTGCTTCGTTATTTTTGTTTTAAGTAATCTGCAACAATTAAAATTAAATGTCTTTAATATGCGTTATAATACATACAATATATATTAAATAATAGGTTGCAGGTGGTTAAAGGACAATAAGAATCCTTTTAGCCCAGGAATCTGGGGAGGTTCCCCTTACCTATCAACAAGCAGCCGTACATTAATGTATACCTACAATTTAAAGAGCCAGCTCTAATTGCAGCCTGTCTGCCACTCCATCTCAGTTTTAAAAGATAACAACGCATGTGCTAATAAGCAGTGCTTCAAACGGTACGGTATATTTGTAACGTTTGAAGCACTGCTTATTAGCACATGTGCGGTATACTTTGGTTTATACGGTATGTACGGTATATTTTGGTATAGACGGTATAATTAATGATTGTTGTACCAGACGTCTAGTAATTTAGGCGCTGATCTTCGTTTCTTGCAGTCGCTGGTCTAGGTTTTTTTTAAATATCTAGCGTAACGGTATGGTTATTCCACTATCTATTAAAAGGTAGATCTTTTTGGCATGTTCCAGGGTCGTCTATTACGAGAATCTGTGGCATTATAGAGTAAGTGCTAGAAGCTTTTGTTTAAAAAAAGCGATTTAGGTGAGACCCGAAAGGTTCAGATGTCTAACTTCCCCGTGGAAAAAATAGAAAATATCATATGTTTTAATATTTTATATAATTTTTCATTCGGCACAAAAAACGACTCGATCGATTTTGCACAAAATTTAATGGTTCTAAGTTACATAATTATGCGTTAAATGAAACTGATCCCACGTCAATATCACTCTTTGTTCTCGAGATACACGAGGCGAAAATTGAATCCGAACATATATACATACATACATACATACATACGTATATGTGCACACACGGACATCCTCTTAAAAACCATAGTATTCGACTTTAAAGACCTTGAAACGTGAAGATATGTTAAAATTTCCAATTTGCAAAATCGGACCCATTACATTATTAAAAAACAATCAAATAAAATACCAACTAATCTTTTTTACTTTGAATTAAATTCGTGATCTTACTAGTTTGCACAAGCTTAATTACATATATAAAAAAATAACCTTAATTATAAATGGTCAAGTATTTGACAACATCATCACGAACGTACTCGATAATTACATAGGTATGTCATAACATTTACTTTTACTTGCTGGTGATGGTGGTAAAACCATCTCGTATATACAAGATGTAATAACGAGACCGGTGACGGAAAGCGGTTTGACTGTCGAGCGTGATGATCATTGCAAACCCTCTCATTAGTGACTACTTTTTTTTGCCACCAGGGCGGTGCAACTCACGAATGAAATATTTGACAGATTTCATAGCAGTATTCAGTTAATTTATTAGAAAAGTGTAACGATTAATATTTCTTCCGGGAGGTCTGTATAATACACTTCTATAACATAAGTTAAATTATAGATTTATAAGATTTTAAATGTATAAATTAAACTTTTTATTTATAGGATACGGTGACAAACGAGCGCACAGTCCACCTGATGGTAACTGGTTCTTGAGTTCATAGATATCTACTCTGTCCTCAAATACGAAGATAGAATGCCTCATTTCCAGCAAAATGGGTTTCCGGTTCTCTACATCGACACTTACCATACGAAACAAAGTAGCGTTAAACTACAATTTTACTCTGGTATTCCGTGAGAGCGTGGTCGAGCCGACCCCTTCGTGCTACAGCTATACTACTAATACAGCTGCAGCATGGCTCTACCACGTATAAAAAATACGTATATTCCTAACACTAGAATAATTAATAAAATTAAAGATGTATAAAAAATGAAGAATACAGCACTGAGGCAGGTTTTGCGTATATAAACTCACTAATAACAGAAAAACTTCATCTCTCATCTGCGTAACAAATAAGTCTACCTCATTAAAAAGACCCGTGTTCGGGTGTGGGCTGTAACCAGCTGTTGAAGAAGTTTATGAAAAAAAAGGAGGTTTTAAACTCTGGTTATGCTATGATTGTCTCAATGTCACTGACTCTTGAAACGTAAACAAATCTTAATTTAATAGGGGTCTGGATACCGTAATAATAATATCCAACAGAACAAATTTCGGCGCCCAGTCTCAATTGAGACTAGACGTCTGCGCAGGACACGGCTGGTACTCGAGTGTACGCGCAAGCAACGGTGCACTCTCTATACCATCACTCTCACAATCCGATGGTACGGTAATTAGACACGACTGTAGAGAGATCCTCCTTTCCGAGACACGGTGGTGAAACATCGCCAATTTCCTGACTCTGGGTTGCTGCTTAGAATTTTTTGACAGAAGACCCCAACAGTTCTGGTACTACCCGGGATTTAAACCTGGATCCTAGTGATCAGCTACCCATTTTACAACCACTAGACCAATGAGGCAGTCTAATTGGTGTTATATAGATGCCGTTGTTTTCGAAAGATCTTTCCGAACCAGTCTTTTGAAGGCTACCATATTTGGGTGATTTCCTAATGACTTCAGGTGAGAAGTTCCAGAGTAATAATCTCCTCCCTACCGAATTTCGGTCACGGTGGCCAGCCTCAACGTAGATTAGACATCTGCGCAGGACAGGATTATAGTGCCCAAGTGTATACGCAAGCACAAGTGCACTCTATTGCGTCACTCTCATAATCCGATGGGACGGTAAACCGACACAACCAGAGAGATCAGACGCAGGACCAACGGCTTTACGTGCTTTCCGAGGCACGGCGGTGAGACACCGCGAACTTCCTGACTACGGGCAGCTACTAAGAATTTCTTGACGGAAAAACACAGTAAGCTGATTTTTTTGGCCCGACCCGGGATTTGAACCCCAAACCTCATGATCAGTAGTCGCATTAGACCAACGAGGCAGTCAGTTCCAGAGTAATAAAGCCGGAACAATAAAAGAATTGTCGATAGAACCAGTTAAGTGTGATGGAACTGAAATCTTCAGATCAGTCGAAGAGCGAAGTAACCTGTCGCGGTCGGAGTAAAGCTATTAAAGTCTGTAACTGTATGTAGAAGAAGTTCAAGTAAACAACAGAGGCAAGTAGGGTCTGTTTACGCTATGATTATCCCATTGTCTTAGACTTTGCTGTCTAGATCAACTCGCAAAACTTTGCATCTAAAGTTGCTAACCCTCCTATATTTACAATATTACTTTAATAAAAATGTTCTCCAGACAGAATGAGACAGAATTTCGGTCACGTGGCCAGCCTCAACGGAGACTAGCCATTTGCACAGGACAGGATTATAGGGCTCGAGCGTATGTGATATCACGGGTGCACTCTCCATTCCCTCACTCTTATAGTTCGATTTAACAGTAATTCGATACGACTGGAGAGAGATCCTCGAGAGAAAACCTCGCCAACTTCCTGACTCCGAGATACCAGTTCTGGCACGACCCATGACTTAAACCCGGGAACTTATGATCAGAGAACGTGTTCAAGACGTTGTTATTAGGAAGCCGCTGCTGTACATCTTCTGATATGTTTCCATATGTCGCTTCTTGCAACACTCACGCAGCGAATTAACAGAAAATATTATTTGTTATTAAACATACTGGGCCTGTAAGCCTGGAACCCTATATGCACTGTGTTCCAGTGCCTCATTATGTTGAAATCTCGTTGGTCTAGTGGTTGTAGTAGTGCGACTGCTGATCGTGAGGTCTTGGGTTCGAATCCCGGGTCTGGCCAAAAATCAATTATCGAATTTTTCTGCCAAGAAATTCTCAGTAGCAGTCCGGAGTTTGTTAGACCCCGTGTCACGGAAAGCAGGTAAAGCCGTAGGTTGATCTCTCTCCGGTCGTGTCGGATTACCGTCCCATCGGACTATGAGAGTGAGGGAATAGAGAGTGCACCTGTGCTTGCGCATACAACCGAGCTCTATAACCTTGTCATGCGCGGTGGGTTAGTCTCCGTTGAGACGTGCCACCGAGGCTGAAAATCTGTCTGGAGGACATTATTATTATATATCCGATAAAACCCCTCTTCGATTATCTTCGAGGGTGTTGTGAGGCCGGTGCAATCGCAAAAACCAAGATCTAGAAATAAACATTTTCTGTCTAGGAGAATGTACCACTTAAAATTATATATTAGCAAATATCCCCTAACTTAAGACCTAAGTTCACCAGCACTTGTGATGGACTGTAATGATAAAATATTACGAAACTCACAGAACTAGTTTTAAACAACATAGAAATAGTTTTAAATAAATAAAGTTTTATACCTATTACCACAGGTACTGTTAATTGAAGCCGAACCGGGTATTGTGTGTCGAATGATCATCAACCGATACATTTCAGCCTTATATACTATGTGGATGATTAGTCCGAACATTACCAGGTACATGTTTCAGTGCATCTTTGGGCGTGTGTACGGGCTTATTTGTCTGTGTGAGTTGGTAAATGTGTGAACTGTGAAGAGATCGGCGCATCTAACGCGAGCTGGAAGGTTGCTCTACGTAATTTTTGAGTAATCGCCTGACACTATGGTCAACCAATAATAATAAAATAAAAAGTTTTTTTTTCAACGTAAGATCAAAATTTCGTACGTCAAACATGCGTTTTTAAACTTCATTTAGAGACAGTAAAGTACTGGCCTAATATGGAATCAACAGGAAATTTAAATAAAAAGTAAGCTGGAACTACAATGTATTTTATATAGTGTTTTTTCTATGGAGAAAAATTTCTGTAAAATTTTATTACGTAAGCGTGAATTCCGTATTGAAATAAATTTGGTTGTTTTTGTATATCAATATATTACCGTTTCAAAATGTAGCTCCTTTATTTGGAGAAAAAACGGCAAGAGGGACTCGTGATACATAATGATAAAAATAATAGGAAATAGACCAATTTGTAATCTATTCATGTTCATGCTTCTAGGTCCCACTCTCTACACATACATTTATATGTGTATAGAACGATTTAAGACTTAAATATTTACTTAAACATATATCTTATATTACATACCCATTATACGCTCATATAATGTTTAATTTAAGTAATATAATAAATTTTATTACAATTTGCAACTCGTCGCTCTTGTTCACGTTACGGACATACCCCGTAATTATTATTATTATTTATTATAGTTAGTTAAGTTTTCATTTGCGTAGCGAATTTTTTTACATTATTCAAATAGAGCAAACTTTCAAGCGATACAGCTAAATCTAAAACCCATAACTTCGGGAGTGCGCTCTACTTTAGCCGAAGGCTTGCCTCGCACCGCCTGACATCCGACGGTGTGTTTTATGTAAACCTACACTAAAGACGTGCACATCTTCACGCCTGTGATCTCTAATGATGTAAGCAGCTTCTTGGAAGTCTATTTGTGGTGGTCTAGCCCTCTCTGACGTTGACAGTGACTAAGTATATATTGCATTGTTGTGACGGCGCATCATTTTACATGGGTGTTGTAAGAAGTAACACAGAGAAAAGGAAGATCTCGTCTTCATCGCCATAGTTGCCATGCTTGGCAAACGGGTTGGCGACCGCTGTTTTTTATTTTTAATCTTTATTAGTAAGACGATGCTGCCATCTTCCTTTTTGTTTCCTGATTTGATGTAACGGCGTAGTGGATATTCTTACACGACCGCTGTACACTTTATTTATCTTTCAATAAGTATTATGTAATAATCTATGTCGAATGAAAAAATATTCTATTCTACTGGATCCATTTTGAATAATCCCGGAAAAGCAGTAGATATGCGTCCCGCGTCTGGATACAGGCCTCCTTTTATTACTATAGGATAATGGAGTAATTTCTCGGAATATTTTACTCCTCTGACATGCAGGTTTCCTCACGTTGTTTTCGTTTTTTTGTAGAATAAGGGTAACAAAAGAGCACACAGTCCACATAAGATAGCCAGATCGGAAGACCAAAATATTTTTTATACATGGTAGAGCCCTGCTGCAGTTATATTAGTAGTGTAATCGTAGCACGAATGGGTCGGCTCGACCGGGGAAGGACCACGCTCTCACAGAATACCAGCGTGAAATAGCAGCTTAATGCTGCTGTGTTTCGTATAGTTAGTGTAGAGAACCGGAAACCCTTTTTTCTGGAAACGAGGCATTCCATCTTAGTCCTCACGGGTGACAACGCATCTGCATTTTTATTTGCAATCTAGGATAGAAGTAGTGCTCGTTTGTCACCCTGTCCTATAAAAAAAATACCAATCACCGAATGGGTAGACAAAGTCCATTGCTCTTATCACGTTTAGACAAAATATAGGTTTAGAAAAAAATTGTAAAACAAGTTATAGGATAGGTATCTAGCAAGCCACACAATCGAAACCCCAATAATCCATCAGTCATCATTTACAAAATGCTCCTAAAACAGATAACACAGTAGGCATATTTTTTTGTCATAAGTCCACCTTGACAGGTAGCGAAAGGTAAAGGGTAAATATTTTTATTCAAAGTTGGCCTTTTAAGCGCCGTTCGTTCAAAGCTCATTCTGAACGTCGGGATAGTAAAGTCTTCGCTTCGTTAGTTTAATCCGTAAAGTAGAAGAGCTTAAGAGAAGTAGTAATTAAAGTACGGTTCAGAATATTTTCTCCTAAGCTTTACAATTTGATATTAAAAAAAATATTATACTAGGTTGACCAATAAGTTTTTGAAAACGCAATGGATTTCCAGGATAAATTTAATAAGTCAAATCGATTTTTTTTTCAACGTAATCGCTCTTTAAGGTACACCTTCATTAGCGTTTTACAAGTTTGTTAATTCCCTTGGAAAAAAGGTTTCATTAATTCGATGCCCAGCGCTGTTAAAACTAAACTTTATAATGCTGATTTATCATAAAATATAAAGTTACAGCCTTTATAAACGTCCCACTACTGGGCACAAACATTTTCTCACTTCTGTTCCTCATTTCTGTGTTTGTTTTGAAGCCGTTAGTCTGCCATATTTCTCCAGTGCGTGTTGGTGGTTTTTACATGTCTTCAAAATATTATGACATGTTGGTTTTCTCGTTCATAATGTTTTTCTTCACTGCCAAGGGCGTGGTGCTCGTTAGTTAAGGATTTAAACATTAGTATTTAGAGAATGATATAACAACGTCTATAATGCGACACGCAAAATGCACGCAGTTGATCGAGAGCGGGAGGTATTCTTCCAAATAGGTAAAAACATCGTTTTTATTAATGGGTTTGAGTGGCTTTTCGCACATTATCGCATAAAATCCGTAAATGTAGTTTTAATTAACGTGTGGTGTTCGCGTAAGTATAAGAAATCATTATCTATTAATAAAGCTTAAATTTCTCCTCATTACCTATAATTAATATTAGTACATATAATTCCGCTATTGTAGCGATTCTTGCTTTATCATCTTAAAATCGCAACTGTCAATGAAAAGAACTGGCAATGAAAAGAGATATTGCATCTCTTTGCGTATTTTATGTCATGTACCACAGGGAGTGCTCTAAGGAATTGTTCGTACTAATATCAACCGCTCAATTTCACCATCGCACATGGCGATGAAATTCCTGGCACTATCCATACAATTTGCATGATTGACGGTTCACCACTGTGTGATTTCAAGAATTTTTCTTATTCTCAAAACTTCCTCGTGGAATCGACTACCACCAGCGATATTTTGGCACACATGCAGCTTAGGCACCTTCAAGAAAAAGGCCTACTCTATTTTAAAAGGCCGGCAACGCACCTGCGATACCCCTTGTGTTGCAGTTGTTCATAGGTGTCGGTCCACACTTACCATTAAGTAAACCGCATGCTCGTTTGCCACTCTCTATATAAAAAAAAGAAATCACTTGGTCTAAGGTTTGGATAATATGGAAATTTTTCAACCATTTCAAATCCAGTATCCGAATCGCAGCGATCGCACCGGAGGTCTTGTGAGCCGTGGCGTTATCTGAGTGAAATATCTGGATTGACACTTTCTTCCTGAACTTATTCCATGGTAAAAGCACATTTATCTGATAGTCACGAGTTGTTTACTTATTTTACCAATATATACATGCTGCTGCTATATTATGATTGTAGCACGAATGGGTCGGCCCGACAGGGGAAAGACCATGCTCTCACAGAATACCAGCTTAAAATAATAGCTTAATTTTGCTATTTCGTGTGGTGTAGCATTCCATATGTTATTGCAGAGAATTGCAGACCCTCTTTAATGGAAACGAGGCATTCCATCTTAGTGTTCAGGGGTGACAACGCATCTGCATTTTGATTTTTAAAGAAGGATTAATGAAGATATTTATGGGTCACTATCCATTATCAGCTTACCATCAGGTGAAATTTGTGCGCGTTTATCACCATTATTCTATATAACAAAAAGCTAACTAGCCATAAATGAAATTCATTGATTTGTTTAAAACAATAGATAATCGTTTCATTTATATTTTAGGTATCTAACAGATATTAGCTTTACCGACAAGTTTTTACTCTTTCGCTCCATAGAAATTGTAACACATTGTCTTTTCTTTGAACAAGCCTTGTTCTAATATCCTTATATACTAACATTATGAACGGATTACTTACTTGGCTAACTAAGTTTCAAGTTTACATTCAACGAGGAACGTCTAACAACAAGCTATGGATATAGAGCTCTCTCAATTAATTAGTAAAATTTAAGACGACGTTTAACAATTAGTTATTGAATCCACGATTCACTTATATGGTATTAGGTAGCTTACTGTAATCTTTAGAGCTTTAATTATACTATATCAAGTAATATGTATTAAGTTTGCATATTTTTTGTATACCTTATATTTTCGTTGTTTTTTTTTGTCATCTCATATTTAAGACTTACTACAATGGATGTGCTTTTATGCTTTGTGATATTCTCTGCGAGTCTTTTCTGACGATGATATACTGTTTATGAGTCGCAATTTTGATAGCGCTATTTAGGCTTTGGTGTGTTTCGATAGTGGCGCGACGACAACGCCGCTTTATCACCCCCCTGCTCAGACTGGAGATCGATAATGCAGCCTCGTTGCCGACGAATGTGCAAGTGCCAGTGGATTGCCTTGTAGTCTGCGGTGATTCGAGAAGAAGGCAAGTAATCTGCGAGAGTGTAGTGAAGCAGAGGCGAGCAGTAAGGCTCAGAGACGTGCTGAACACTGTAGCGCAGAGTGTAGCTTGAAGGAACAGGAAGCATTATTATTCCAGTGCTGTGATTAACCTTGTGAAGCTAACTTGGCTTGCAGGATATGAAGACTGCAGACGATATCTGCTCGGGAGCGAATGGGTGGGGTACTGCCCGGGGAGCGGCCAACACTTCGGTGATAGCTTGGAGATGATCTATATATACTGTTTATGAGTCGGGATTTTGATAGCGCGATTTAGGCTTTGATGTGTTTCGCTAGTGGCGCGACGACAGCGCCGCCACATTAGTATCAATTTTTAAGCCCAGTAACCGTCCATATTTAGCTTCATCATCACTTACCACAAGGTGATATTGAGATAAAGCACCAGCTTATATTAAGTAAATTAAAGTTAGTCGTAGTTGATCGATTAGAGTACCAAGTGTACAAAGAAAATTGGTAGTTTTGGGATTTGAATGACTTCTATCCACATTTACATCTCTTCGTTAGCTCCCTTCTGTGCAAATTTAAAATAACTTCAAGAACTTATAGACTTAGTTCAAGAAATCTACAAAACAAACGAGACTAGTTTCCTCTAGAAATCATAAAATCCAGTAAGCTGAAGTGATAATGCACCGTCCATATGATCGAGGAACTGATGAAAAATGTTTTCGAGTAGTAGCCAATGTGGGATCATGCCGTAGTCCATATGGGTCATGCTGTAACCCGTGCGGACGGCACATGTGCACCGTGTGGTTCCTGCTGAATCAAATGGTTTCAAACCATTGTTGGAGGTGTAAATTAATGTGCATCGCAAGTATTTAACCAATGTATTTTTCATAATTTTTTTAAGTAGCAATGTATTTTCTAAGAATAAAAGTTTTCTTAGTTTGTCGACGGCGTCGAACTGATAACTGAAGTATAGGTTGAACCTACACTATATATAGCAACGGCCTTAAGACATGCAGGAAGTTGATCGATGCAAGTGGCTCAGGATCTTATTACGTTGGAATTCCCTGGCAGAGGCCTATGATCGACAGTAGGCTTGTGAAAGGCTGTCATAATGAGCACATGATAATGATACGCATTATGTATACATTTCGATTACTTTTGTTATTTTTTTTTATAGTGGTCGCAAACGCGACTGTTTCGTCAGGTCCCGGGTTCGAATCCCGGGTTAAGTCAAATTAAAATCGTTATCGATTTTGCTGTTGAGACATTATGAGTAGTTAATTTTGCACCTGTCTCTCTTTGATCGTGTCGAGATACGAGAGCGAGGGAATAATATGTGCATCCGTTATTTCAAATGCACTCAGGCACGTCCTGCGCAGATGGCTGGTTTCCGTTGGGACTGGCCTCCATGACCGAAGCTTGATCTTGGGGGCCATTTTTTATTATATGTGCGCAAGAGAAATAAAATTAATTCTAAGGCCAATTCAAACCTTTTAAATAAACTGTTACAACACGTGGTATGTCTCTAAATTACTACATAGACGTTATGTATGTGCTTCTTCTTTATCAGAACGTAAAATTTTCGCTGCTGTACACGGGCATGTTTCTTCGTACCTTCCTACTATAGAAGAGGAACTTGTACCCTAACTTTAATAGCCACGTTCTGCAGATGGCGTTGACAGACTGAAGATCACGGTGACAGACGTTTTCAGCTTGGGTGCTGCTATCAGCTAAAATGCGATTATTGCTACACACCATGGGATTTTAGTCAGAGAAAGTTAATTATAGTTCATCCTTGTCCTCGCAGAATGTGTAAACATCCTCTTTTTTTACGCCATTTTCGCATATATTAAAAAATTTAATGAATATATCGATCACATCAGATTGTCAATGTATAAATACGTTCATTATTTATCATCCCTTTTCCACTCCTTATCCTAAAGTTATTTTTAACGCCGTTTTTGCATATATTAAAAATTGAATGAATATAACGATCACATCAGACTATCATTATATAATGCTGTTAATTATTCATCATCCCTTTTCCACTCCTTATCGTAAAGAGTCGGTAAAAACCGCACGCGCTGGAAATAAAGGATTCTGTCTACGGAAACGACCATTTTTTCCATATGATTTCGGATCAATTAGGAGTAACATCGGCCACCGCCTGTCATTAATCTGCTGTGAAATATTCCTAGTCTTTACTATACGGATCTGTTTTTATCCGAAAACAACCGCTTAGATTTATTTTACCCGTGAATAAATCAAATTCATCTAAGTTTGACAGACCTAAATTGGCTAGAATAGAATAGAATAACTTTTTATTCATTTTATATTATAATAATTCTTTTTGAAAGTCAATTTTTTACTTAACTACTGGTTCGAAAAAAACCTCTGTCCTGGGAAGAACCAGCTAGAAATCCAGCGGGACTTTTTT
>DWHP01004542.1:0-12505 GCA_018247895.1 Parnassius honrathi
ATATATAATGGGCAAATCTTTGATACAGAATAACAAAGAATTGCCCACGGTAGCTAACTGTAATGGATGATTTACTATTCAAATATCGGTTTTTATAGGTCTTTTCTCTATACACAGTGTGACCTATCGTGTTGTTAAGATTTTGGATGACTAACACATATAGGAAAGCTAAGAAATTATTTGTCTCTAACTTGATGGTAAATTTAATTTTAGTGTTTATGGAATTAAGATGTTCTAAAAATGTTCTAATGCATTTTTATAACATCTTAACGAAACGTCGGGAATTAAAAATCAAATAAATTAAACGCGATAAAATCCGTATAAGCAATTTTAATCAACACTACCAGAATTTTGAAATTTCGAGACTGCTATTCATTATTAGTATGACTGCGCGTTTGTATATTCTTATGCCTCTGTATCCCATGTACAGACTAAACTATGCAATGGGAATATGCCTGCTTTTTGTATCGATGCTACATGGGGCTATTTTAGATTTACTCCTTTTCTTACGTTTTCACTTAGAATAAGAGAATCACTATTTGTTTAAGTAACAAACATCTAAGTTAAAAGTTTTGTTTTGTATTTACTATAAACGTCACAGTATATAAACTTATTATAAAAATTAACTAATTTTTAATTATTTACTATATTATAAAACTGTTTGAGAGTTATATATATTAATATTTATCCATAATATGTTTTAGAATTTTGGTATTTTTTGTTCGTTTTACGTAAAAATGACAGAACCGATTGGATAATGCTTTGAATGACAATTTCAGTGTGTTGTAATATAATGGATCATCTTTTTATTATTAATAAACATTCAACCGTTGTTGTTACAGATGCTAAAGAATTATCAAAAGGTGGAATGGAGACAGTTCTTGAAACTACGACAAAATACAGCATAGAAACAGTAGCACCGTTTAACGAAAATTCGGGAGTTCAACAATTTTCAGATATTTCTTCTTTCAGCACTACTATTGAAGTGGAGGAAAAATCAAATAATGTATCAAACATAAAAGTTCTAAATAGAAGCGAGCCTTTACGAGTACTTGAAAGCGCTTCACGAGTTTTAATACCATCTCTTTATAACAAAACGACCAACGATCTAATACATCAAAGAAAACCTGAAAATATATCAGAGATAACAAATAAAAGTATAATCAAAATAACAGAAGAAAGTGCAGGAAAAAGAGCTTCAGCTAAAAGGCAGTATAAAAAATCAAATTTAAGGGCTCACGTAAGATACGATGAAGTGACTGGAGAACTAATTAGCGGTGATCATCCTTGTCACCGCGAATGTATCGAAGGAGAAGAACCTATGATTTGTCATTATCATTTCAATCTGGAATGGTATCAAACTATGAGTAAAGCTTGTTACGATTGTCCATACAATGCTAGCGACTGCTCAAGAATTGATTGTATTCCTGCGGATGGAATTAGTAGGCCGTTGAACGTTGTCAACAGAAAAATGCCAGGACCTGCTATTGAGGTAAATACAAACTATTTGTTTATTTGCAATGAAATAATAAAGATACTGATATGATAGCTTTCACTAATACCATGTTATTAAATTAAATTGTTCTACCAGGTATGTCATCATGATAGAATCGTTGTAGATGTGGAAAATGACTTAATGACGGAGGGTACTACAGTACATTGGCACGGTCAGCACCAAAGAGGCAGTCCCTATATGGATGGAACTCCTTACGTTACGCAGTGTCCTATTTTACCTGAATCAACATTCAGGTAATTAAATTGATTAAACTTATTTTCTTAACAAAAACATAAGAGTTGTTTTACGTAGAATTAAATGTTTATAAAGTTTCTTTATTCTACATCAATTTAGCAATCATTTTCCCTGAATTTATTTTGATAAAATATAATATTGTTTGCAAATATTCTATGTATTTTAAATTAATAGAATCATATTTTTATTAAAATTATATAAATAAGTAGTTATAGTATACGCTTCTCTAAAATTAATATTCATAAATTTAAGTAAGTAACTTTTTATAAAATTTAGATCGCGATGATGATATTCTTACTCAAGGTTGTCGATCTTATTTTTGTTGCTTATTGATTTATTGCTCTATATCTGAATCAATATCTTGTTAATTCATCAGGTATCAATTTAACGCGTCCCACGCCGGAACTCATTTCTGGCACTCACATTCGGGCATGCAAAGGGCAGATGGCGCTGCTGGTGCATTAATTATCAGAAAACCAAAGTCACAGGATCCTCATGGCCGGCTATATGACTACGACAGGTGCCACAAATTTAATTTAGTTTTTTATTGTGTTTTGAGTAATATTATATGAATGTTAGAAAATCTATTAATAAGACTAATGTATACTTATATTTGACTGCATGTAGCATAGACCGATATAAGTTTATTAATCGATATATCGAAAATAGAATCTATCGAAAGTTTTAGTTTGAACTGATCAGTCGGAATGATCATTTCAACTGAACGTGTGTGGCATCCGTTAACGTCCTACTAAAGAGAACCGCTGTGGTTTCGCACGGTTGATTCCTAAATCTCGGCAACCATGCCACCCATCGGGTCCAATTATGAATCTAAGCCATTCAGGGACCCACTCAAACGTACACAAAATTTTGATCAAAATCATTCGAACCATTTTCGAGCCTTAGTTAGACTAATGGACGGCCATTATTTTTTATATATAGAGATTTATTTCAATTATCCTTCAGTAGGCTTGCTGATTTCAATGAAATCTGCAGTGCCTTTATACATGTGGTCTTCTGACTATTTTCCTATCAGAGTATTTGTATACGTAACCAATTAAATATATAAATAAATAAATATTACAGAATCCGTGTTAACAGTTGTGTAAAAATAACATTCTATGAATATGTTATTAGATCCAGAGATCGATAAAAAAAACCGGAGCGGTGCGGATATTTAAATTAAAGTAAAAACCAAGCCAAAACCATGCTCAATTACTGTTAGAATACACACTCACGTATACGTACGAGTGTGAATCTAAAATATTTGCAACTATTAATATGGTTTTATGTGCATATATGTGCGGCCAGCAATAAATTTAAAGAAAGAAGAAAAATATGTGCGTGGTTGCGTGTCACTTGAAATGTACGCTGCGCTCCGTCTTTCTTTTTTTATCGGTCTAAATGTTATTTTTACACAAATTTGAACACAGACTCTTTGGGAATTTATAATTATATTATTTGTTTTTTCCTCAGTATCTAAAAAAAAAGAGCTAAAAAAACGTACGTCTTTCATTCTTTGCTTGTGTAAGACGAGATATAAGACATAAACACTCACACCAGTCACCCAGAGGGGTAGGCAGAGACTACGGACTTTCTTGACACACCTCTCTAGCCTTCCTTACATCTATATATCTACACATACACTCTTCGATTAAGGGTACTCTTATTGTGGCTCATTTTCAATATATCGCCAATTTGGTCGATGAACCGTTGTCTCTAGGGCGTCCCTTCCCGACTCTGCCGTTCACATCTGCAATATAAATTTGCTTTGTCACTCTTTACTCATTTATTCTTTCTACATGACCAAACCACCGAAGAATCCCTTTCTTAATCTTGGTCGCAACATCATCTTGCAAACCACATTTATCTCTTATCACACAACTTCTCACCCTGTCATTTAGATTCAGCCCTAGCATAATCCTTAAAGACCGCATTTCTACGGCATTTATTCTACTTTCATGCTTCTTCTGCTAAACTCGACTTTCATTACCATACATTAAAGTAGGGATTAACACAGCAATATGAATTACCATACGTGCCTTTTGTGACACATTCCGACGCTTCATAATAGAGTGTAGAGCCCCATTCACTCTATTTCCTGGATTCACTCGTCGTTCTATATCCTTATCATATCTACCGTCTTAACTAAATACACCAAATACACGAACTCATTCGCTTGCTCAATCAACTCCCCTTCCATTCTTAAGGGATCCAAGTACACTTTGATGTCGGACACACACAGTGAAAAAAATACCAGTATTGAATAAACAATAGAAAATGAAATTGACAGTAGTTTGTATTTTACTTCGCTTTGTTTCAGATCAGAACACGTGATGATAGTAACGGATTGGATTCACGAATTGTCAGTTTCAATGTTCACAGACCATCACCATTCTATTGGCGATAACAAGCCTCCCACTTTGTTGATTAACGGTGTAGGCCGATTTAGAATTTTTAATGAAACTACCGAACCACTCTACATGAAAGCCGCGAGATTTGATGTTGAGCAGGTGAATTTTTAATTGTGTACATGTTTATCCATTGCACACTTTAAAAAAAGTGTGTTTCGCTTGTGTGCATTTAGAAATTAGCTACTCGATACTGTAGTTTCTCTAGTATAGTTCTTATTCTGTTAATTTTTTGCGATAACTTGCTTCTGCTTGTGAAGTAAAATAGTATCGTAAATAAAATCATTGTTTTGTTTGTTTTGACTTTAATTGCCAAAACCTATGTAAAGTGCGTGCAAACACGTATTCATATATACTAACTGTACTGTATGTTTTCATATATACCTTGGTAATGAAATCAGTAATTAAAATTTCTATATTTGTTTCCTTTTTACTATGAAATGATATTCTTATGATATTTACTAAATTAAGCTTAAAAAGAAGAAATGATAATTTATTATTCGTTTTATAAAGGTAATGTCGTATTTACAGAAAATCAAATTTCAAACGAACTTTTTCAATAAATATCTTCTGGTTCTTATCAAAGACCACAAAACTCCTTTGATCCCTTGATATTGTTTTAGAACATTTTTATGAATTATAATTTTATCCTTATGAAATTGTAAAAAACTGTAACTTTTCTTTGAAGGGTTTCAAATATCGCTTCCGAGTGATCAATGCTGAGTTTCTTAACTGTCCCATTGAGATGTCAGTAGATGGCCATAATATTACTGTCATTGCCTCCGACGGTTATGATCTGGAACCGATACCAGGTAATTTTTAAAACTTAATTGATTTTATGCATAATAAGATTATGTTTAAAAATATCAGTGATCCATTTCGATTTATAGCGGGCCTATATATTCTATGCTGTGATTGCTATATTATTTTTTATTTAAATAGTCTTGAGGACATTGTAGAGCCATGCTGTAGCTATGTTATGGTTGTAGTACAAATGGGTCAGCTCGACCAGATTAGGTCCACGCTTTCGCAGAAAACCAGCGTAAAGTAGCAGAATGATGGTGAGCGCAGAGAAATGAAGACCCATTTTACTGGATATGAGGCATTCCATCTTAGTCCTCAGGTGTGATAATTTGGTGGAAATTACTGATTCATTATGGAGGATAAATGTAGATGCCTATGGGCCACTTTATCCACTTATCCTAAGGTGGAGTGTTTGCTCGTTTGTCACCCTTATTATGTAAAAAGGCCGTGTTTTAAATTTAAGTTATTTTAACATTTCTAAAACCCCTTAAACTTGATTATAGCAACATCCCTGGTGACTTACGCTGGTGAGCGTTATGATTTTATTCTCGAGGCAAACAAGGAAATTAGTAATTATTGGATTCGATTCCGCGGACTTATGGATTGTGATGAAAGGTTAGTTACAGTCAGTAATATTACTTTAATATGCATATTACATTAATATTAGCTAAAATTTACTGCGAATAAGATGGCTATTTACTAATTGCAGAGTAAAAATACTCTAATATAGTGATAAGAACAATTAGAGTATTATTTTTATTTTCATGCTTAGGTTTACCAAAGCAAAACAAGTGGCTGTCCTACATTATGAAGGTGCTATGGAGTCGGAACCTTCAGGGGATCCTACCTGGGAAGAGTTGCATAATGAAGGATTGGTATGTTTCTTCATTAGATTTTGGGATGTTATTTCTGTAATAAGTTACAAATATAAAAGTAAACGTTAACTGACCTCTTAAAATATTATATTTATTTCAGCAATTGAATGCACTAAATAAAGGTGAAGAAGAAGATGAAACAATAAGTGTAGCTGAAATGAGGTCCCTTGAAGGCTACGATGATAGTTTAAAGGAAGTTGCAGATTATCAGTTCTACGTAGCTTACGACTTTTACCCTAAAAATAATTCCCATTTTCACAGATCGCCTTATTATGGATATTACCAAGGTATGTTTTAGCTAGTACACCTTAAGGTCGAATATGGCACTACAGAAATGATTAATGGTTTACTGACAACTTAAAGTAATTTTGTAATTTAAAACAAATATGTTTATACAACCAGTGCAGTATGTGTTGCCAATGATAACATAATATAGCAGATGCATATTATAATTCTCCTTCTGTCGACGATTTGTTTCCCTCTGTCGCCTTATACAACACTCACGGGATGATATAGAGTAGTGGAGAATCGTTTATTACTGTATGCCTATATATATATAATATATTTGGACGACATTTTTGGGGACTGGAATGGAATGTTTCATGCCCGCAATTGTATTGACACTTGTACTTTTCAAACCCTAACACAGTAACATGTTTTGCTTAAATTTTGTTCACAGTGCCAAACTTAGATAATCGTCTGTACACTCCACAATTGAATCACATCAGCATGAAGATGCCTTCCCGCCCACTTCTTATCGACAGACCTTCACCAGAAAACTTTTGTAACGCTTCAAGTATCGATGAAACTTGCAAAGCCGGCTACTGTGAGTGCTCACACGTTTTATCAGTCAGAAAAAATGCAGTTGTTGAAGTTATTATAGTGGACGAAGGAGTAACATTTGATGCAAACCATCCTTTCCATTTACACGGTCATAATTTTAGAGTTGTTGGATTGAGACGTCTATCCAATCGTACTACAATTGAAGAAATAAAAGCTTTTGACGAAGCAGGATTATTGAAAAGAAATCTTAAAAATGCTCCATTAAAAGATACAGTAACGGTACCCGATGGCGGTTACACAGTTATAAGGTTTAAAGCTGATAATCCTGGATATTGGCTCTTCCACTGTCATATAGAGTTCCATGTCGAAGTAGGTATGGCTTTAGTATTTAAGGTTGGTGAACATAAAGATATGGTTCCAGTGCCACCTGAATTTCCTACATGTGGTAGTTATATGCCAGATAACATGTTAGAGCATGCTACTACGGAAAAATCTAAAGACAATCAATACATATCTATTACACATTGGTGGCCTGTAGTAATGGTAAATAACAATGGTACGTCATTAGCGAGCAGTATATCTACTATAAATGGATTTGTATTAATAAACAGTATTTGGATTTTGAAATTAGTTACCGGAACTTAATTATTTATATTTGTTGTAATATTTGTTTAAACTGTATTTCGTAAAACGAAATGAAATCTGTAAAACAAATTATTTTATAAGATTTTGTACTTACAACGCTTAGAGCGAAGTCATACGATGCGTTGCGGCGTTTGTGAGGTACCGCATTATTTTTACCTATTATATTGCAATTATTTCGCCATATGGGTGTCACACTCGCCCAATGTGGCGGTGGTAGATTAAGTATAGAAAGTATACAAAAAGCGTGCAGCGAGGTAGGACGTCCGGCGCGCATAATGCACACGCTCTTGTAGTACGTCTTGTACGATAATCATTTGAAATATATCTCAAACGCATCGTTGTATCGCACGCCTAGCTGAATGCTCTTTGCGTTAAGCATACATCATGCTCATTGCAGAGATTTTCAAACGTAGAATGACGCAACGATACCACTCAAACGCTCTTTTACACACCGTGTTGCCTCGCCCTTAGTATACATTTTAAATAGTACATGATAAAATGGTTTTATAATTTCGTAATAAATTAGTTATCGCAGAGTACTTATAGTATTTGTTATTTATTTTATTATCATAAGATAATCAATACATAATTCAGTGAGTACAGTCTTAGCATTATAGATTTTTGTAAAAGTATTTTGTAAGATTACTGTCTGTGATCAAAGTTTAAAATTGTGACTTGCCAAAAAATTATAAAACAAAACATTTTCAGAAAATGTTTAGAAATGATGTTATCGATATGTGAAATGTCGCTGATGATATGTGATATTACTTAGGTAGTATAATGTAAGTTATTTTAAATTAAATTGTTAAGTATTTTGCAGTAGAATAAAATAAAGATGCAAGTAATTTAAAAACGTTATTTTTTCCTACACCTAGTATCCTAACCTAGTATTTAAAGAAATCTATGTAAGGTAATGATGGTATAATAATATTACGCTGATTGATTGTTTTCACTTTTATCACTGGATTGGAAAAAAATACTGTACTAGGAAGAACCACCAAGAAACTCGGTGAAACCTTTTACAAAGTAACAATTTACAATAAAACACACAGGTAATTTACATAATTCTTTTTTTAAGAATCATCTTGGAAGCGATCGCTTCTTTTTCATTATTAACTATTAACTTTGTTTGTAATATTATAATAACATTTTTGTTCAGTCACAGTTATGTATAAAAATTAAACCTGCCGTTAGACAGAACTTGTATATTATCTGGGACTGTAAAACGTTGATATCGCCCGTTAAGAAATTACTGACTCTGTGGAGTCGAGCGGCTAGTGTCATTAGCTTGCGTTCGTTTCTGGTATTTACAGAATGTCTACCGTTTTATAATAAAATAATCTTTTCTTTATGTACAAATATAAGTAGACGAAATGCTTCGTTTCCAATAAAAACGGTCTTCGGTTTCTACGATCACCATACGAAATAAAGCAGCGATAAAACTGCTATTAAATGCTGGTATTCTGTGAGAATCCAAATTTAAATCGTTAATTTAGACATATATCTCTCCAATATTACTACGTAAGTCTTTCTGGATATGGTTTGCTTTCAAAGCAAGAGCACGAGAGGATTTGCTTCAATGCTAAGAAATTTGCCAACCAATCGATTCACGTCTCGTTTAATAATCGATACTTCTCGTTCCCGGTCTGAGGATTTTATATCTAATACATAAAATAGATGATTATACCTCTATCTTGAATAGTTAAGATTGGGTGGTGGTTTCCCTCGCCACCAACACACACTTGGATTCGGGATATTATTCGGTTCTATTTCCCACCATCAGGCGGTTGAAACCGTCACACCGGGTCTGTGTGCAGCTGTGTTAAAGAAAGTTAAACCTTTATTTCAAGTTAAATTAGTTGAAACATTTCCCATTCCCTTCTTTCTTTTTTAAAATATTATTGCTTTAAAGGAGATGTTCCAGAAATGTATGAAGCCTGGGCTTGTAGTACTATGTACACTGAAAGAGCCAACTGTCAAAGCTCAAGACTGAGTGTGGCAGCATCGTTTCTGGGACACCTGAGATTTGTAAATATAGCTATATAATATAGTAATCGTTTTTTGTTGTTAGTTGTCTTTAATTTCACTTCGTTTCAATGTACATTCAAATTAACTTGGCCAAGGAGAGCAACACAATTACTCGATACCAAGTAATATCGATACTTTTATCGGTATCGATACTTTTTATTCGACACTTGGCATCGAGTAGATATCGATACTTTTAATGCGGAACCCTAAGTATAAAAAAGTACTCTGTGAGTAGGAGTGACAGTGAGTGATGCGTATTTATGGTAACAAATAAAAAAACATGTAATTTAAAATAGCAGACTGTAACTGTGACAAACAAGATGAAAAAACAGTATCTATTCCACGTACAGTCACAAGTTTTTCTTTATTCTCACATACGACAGTTATCTTTCTAAGAATAAGATAAAAAATGTTACTGTGATACCCTGTTACTTGTCATAAGCTTTTTACTTTTTCCGCATGGGTTCAACACCTTAGAACGAGAAGTACCTAAAGAAGTATTTTAAAATAGCAACCTATTACTGTCACAAACTGAAAGAATGGCTCAGCTCAGGGAATTAACTACCCACCAAGACCGTAGTAACAGACTGCTAATTTGTAACAAGTTTTAGGAACTGTTATTTATTTGGATATGGAACAGGTAGAGCAGATATTTTTTACTTGTTACAGGCCACTCCTAAAGCAAAAAAGCGTAGATAGAGAAGACTCAAAGGCGTCACTTATAATTATAGTAATTTGTTAAAACTGTCAAAGTTGTCAAACGTCTTGTCAAACGATTGTCATTGCTGCTTTTAAAACAGTTTTATCACAACAAAAACTTTTCAAATAATCATTTAAGTACGCCTATACCCTTTTTCAAATTATTTTTGTTAGTATTATTATGAAATTCCTCAATTTTTTCTTATTTATCTATATAGTATACATAGTGGTAGCCCAAAATCAAACATCTCCTTTCGAAAAATTAAGCGCCTACCGTTAATATTGCCGCAATATTATATTTTACAACTTAAATGTATGCGAGGGAAGAAGAAACTAGACACTGTATACTAAGTATGCAAGGTAAAAACGATGTCTAAAATAATCGCTCACGATAGGAACTATAAGAGCTTGTTACTGTTTAATAATATATGCCTGTCTTTTGCAAAATGGAATGGAATGGTATAGAATATTATGCGATTCCATATTGTGAAATTCAATGTTATAAAATACATAATTATTTCACATAATATGTTGAGCTGCTCCAGTGCGGTGGTGGACTTCATCCATCCACCCACCATATAATAATGATTACTAAAAGTTGAAGTTCATTGCTGAGCAATCCAGGGATATCTTCTCTCATAAATTGCTACAATGGGTTTTCAATAGTTGCCACGCTTCTCAGGCGGCAACCGCTGGTTTTATTATTTTGAGTTGTTATTAAGAATATGCAGCTGCCCATCTCCTGTTTTCTTTCCCTCTATTGCATCTTACGGCACTCAAGGGACGCCATGGATAGTAAGTGCTCATAAGCAAATTGCTAAAAAGAAAACTATTTAATTAAATTTATAAATTCGTGTGATACACGCCGGCTACTTCCTTCATTAACACAGGCAGCGCTTGATTTTTCTCAATTGATCCTAGTTAATCTGCGATTTGTACTCGAATCGAAAATGATTTCAATCAGTATTTATGTATAATGATTATATCGTAATAGCTTGAGTTAGGAATACTCATGCGATGAATTAAGAATAAGAAATCAAATAATTGCTATAGGTTGAATAAAGAACACAAGTCAGATGAGTAATGATAAACATATCGTAGGATGAGACGTCACAAGACATATACAGAATAACCCGAAAAATCTTCTCCACGAGGCAATATGTGGGGGATGTCCAGTAGTGAGCTTTTACAGGTTATAATGGATGAAAATATTAAATTGTTTCTCATTTATGTCGCAATCACTAGTTGTATTGTCTATTTATATATCCAAATTTCATCCACCCTGCGAGCATGGGCCTATGGTAGATAAAATATCCACCGTAAATAAAATAGAAGATAAACCTATCCCCGCAATTATTGTCATTATAAGATCTTTGCTCGTGATTTTGACAGTTTAAAGCGTTTGTTTTTCAATAAACGAATAAAATAAAACAGAAAACGTTGTTCTTAAAATAATTTTATTTACATTAAAATGAGTGCTAAAAAGTAAATACGTATTATTACGTAAAACGTTGTAAAGTAACTATTGTATTATGAAAGGGCAATGTAAACTTTACTAATTTTCTCCATAAGTCTTTATCTTTACAAATAATTAATACTATTTTATGACCTATTCCTCTTTACTTTTCACCACCAATTATTTATTGTTCAGATACGGTCAATATATATTTGACCTTATTTTTCAGAGTATAGACGATAGGCTAAAAGGGCGTAATAATCTTTTGTGTAAGCAAAATCAATTACTTCGTACACAGAATGCCCACCTAAGTCATAGATATAAACTCAAAAGGACGAAAAGCTAATCTTACATATAAATTTTAGTTGAAGTATGTATTTATTAATCTTCTCTTTTTGTTGTCAACATCCTGCTTTGCTCCACAGATGTGATGAGTTGTCCGGTTGTTCCATTGGAGTTTTGCAATTTACAAATTAAATTAATGTTTTGTAAACAAGCATTTCAGTAGTGATTACGTATGTGAGGGTATATATACTCAAATATAATCTACACACATTTACAAAAAACAACTTTGATGTTGCATGATATTGTAAAGTGTGGCATAAGCATATTGGTTGTTAAGCTTTCTCTGGACTGTGGTGGGGTATCATTTTAATGCCCAGGCTTCGGAATGTGCCTTTATTCCAATTCGTTCATTCCACACAGTTTCTCACTTTGAAATGCCAGTTGGTAGGTATATTTTTTTGCAGAACTATTTGGCAGCTTTCAAATGTGGAGTCATGAGCCATAGCTCTGATGATCAGCCCGAGTCCCCGCAAAATAGTTGATTCTATTAATGCCTTATTATAATATATGTGTCAATTAATGGCTGATTGTTGTCGTTTTTGGTTATTATTTATTTATTTTATTTAAAATCTTTATTGCACTTAAAATGTACAATTGGCGGACTTAATGCCTTTAGGCATTCTCTACCAGTCAACCACGAGCTAAGCAGAGAACTTTAGCAGGTGCCATAAAACATGAGGAATAATTTTATACGTAAATATAAATATAA
>DWHP01004543.1:0-12504 GCA_018247895.1 Parnassius honrathi
ATCGAATACGGATCGATTCGATCGGATGAGACGGCGGCCGAGACCGGAGTGAGGCAAAGTGTATCTATATTTGGTAAAATATATCATTAAAAGGCCGCTCGAAATACCGAAATTTGTGGAATTTCTCATCCAAAAAAAAACTAATTAAATCTAACAAAACAAAATTAATAAACCATTTACATTCCATGATTTCCCACGATAGATGAAGAGATTAAAAAATAGATTAAGTGGAACAATTGATATTTTCAAAAGTTATCGTGTTTACCCTCCTCGACTCGATAAATCTACATCTACATCATAAGCCACTAAAACCGCTTTTTTATGTAAAAATAGCAATGAATTGATTAAAAAAATAAATAGTTCAATAATCATTTATCTTTCTGACAATGTGCTTTTTATATCATTTATATGTTTAATATGATTGTTAGATACGATTTCATGCGGCAAAACGTTGGATTCTTGATTTTTAGGCGCTAATAGAACACACCTACGAGCTTTGTACTTAAGGCATGCAATAATCTATATCCACGTTGGAAGTATTTATTGAAATCATCTCTTGCTATCGGTGTAATTTTTTATTATATAAGGGTAATATAAAGCTGGTGAAAGTGATTTAAATAAAGTGGATCGTGACTTTTTGATTTGGTGGCAATAGAGTACTACGTATCCGTATTGCGTTCGATTTGTGCAGTTTTATGACTAAGTTTCTATAGAAACAAAATATAATCAAAAATGTAAAACAACCTTTACTAATTATATTTTAATGGCTTCGAGATTCACATATTACTGCATTGCTCAACTCATGCTGCATTTCTCTTTAATCAAGAAAATAACTTCTTTCTTAACAAATTTTGATTACGCGTACCCCTTAGGAGAATGATTATAATATTCATGTCATTGTATTTGTTGGCAGACCCTAACCTGGTCGACCCTTTTCTGGGCAACTCAGGGCCGTAACAGTTTTATATCCATTACATTCAAAATGTTACGATTTCACATTAAACACAAATTCATTATGTACGAAATAGCATCAATATTTTATGTTAACTTTTTTACAAGTAACAGTGACAAGTGAGCATACTATCCACCTGTTAGTAAACTAATGCCCTGACTGTTTGGCAACTATCCACAAATTTTATCTCGTTCAAAAAAGATTAAAATGCGTTGTTTTTCCTGAGGAGATTTGACTAGAATTTAAGTGATTATTTCGATACCGGTGAAAATGAGCTCCATGTCTTGGCACTTACGATACGGAGCACACCAGCATTATGCTATTGTTGCGTGCCATAATTAATGCCTGGTAAATATTACTAGCACCATCTAGTATAGTGGCAGATCTAGGAGAGAACTTTTTACACTTAGTTGGTTGGGACCGGTATGTGCTCTAACATTCTAGATGTTTCAGTGGATAAGGCCTACATAAGGCCAGTAAAGACCGCGACCGGAGGAGTATTGAATTGGCTATGCAAGCGAACACTTCGAAGTGATATGACTGCAAACTAAAGTGTTAAGTGCGATTAATTATTAGTGTGTTTTAAGTTGTAATTGGTGTTCAGGAATTAAAGTGTCAATTTCGGTAATTCAATCGGCAGTTTTTATTGTCACGAACTCTAAGCTCGTAACAATAGGTGTCATAAGTGGGATAAAATCATGCTGATTTTACCTTACGACGACAAGGAGGTTATTCGTACCCAAAGTCAACGTCAGCCGGAGATGGACCAAAAACGATTTGGTGGTGCAACGCCGCAGATTTCGGAAGACCAGCTACCAATCACGGACTCGGTCCGTCATCTGCAAGAAGCTTCTACATCTACAGCACCTGACTTAGGTGCTCTAATGATGATGCTGCAGGAACAGGCCCGTTGATTGGAAAAGCAGCTAGCGAAACAGGCCTGCCGACAAAAGGAACAAGCCCGTCGGTTGGAAAAGCAGCTGCAGTGTGGACAGGAGAATCAGGGCCGCTGACGGGAAAAACAGGCCCGTCTGTTGGAAGAGCAGATGCTCCTCATGAAAGTCCTTGACACTGCATATAACAACCGCCTGTTGGAAGCTAAAACCTGAATCGAGCAAGTAAGCTATCTGGTGTACAACGTGATGGCTGACGTGAAGAAAACTTTGGAAGAACTTAAACTTGGGGATGGAAATCAAGCTCCTTGGTGGCTACAACACCTTCCCTACGTGAATTCAAAGTGCCACCGTTCGACGAGACTTCTTCCTAGTCGACCTACAAAATCCTGTTTGAGGCTGTCATGGAGACGATAGGCTGGAATATAAGTCGAGCCATGACTGCACTCACTCTAGGCCTGCGCGACCAAAGACTAAGACCTTAACTGTTCTGGAATCCCTCAGTAAGAAAGTGACTTACGAGCAGCTTCTTGAGGCATTGGGGGCGAGATATAGCAATTATCATCTAGAACACGTCTTTCATGCGCAGCTCAAAAATCGCGTGCAACGCAGCAACGAAAACCTACAGCAGTGGACCTTTGAGGTGGAGAAGCTGGTTCGAAAAGCATACCTATCTGTACCTGCACTCATTGAAGGGAACCTGGCGCAGATATTCATCGACGGTATCCGCGACTTTGAGGTCAGAGATGCTGTGAGGCTCGGGCACCACGAGACGCCTAATGACGCTCTGGCCCATGCGCTAGAGGTAATAGCCGTGTGGAGGGATCATCGTTCCCATTGGCGTCAGGGAGGTTGCAGCAGCTACAGTTCCTGACCGCAGTAAATGATACAGCCCTAGGTGCTAAGGCTGTGGGGAAAGGGACCATCTTCGATGCAGCTGCCCTAAGCGAAATGTACAAAAGGGAAAGTGATCGATCTCGAGAGCGTAGTGCAGTTAACAACGCCGCCCAGCAGCAGCAGAAATACGACTTTTCGATCGAACACCGCGGCGGCAAATCTCATGGCAAAGCAGATGCATATTTAAGAAGACCTCCTCCTGAAGATTACAAGAAATATACTTGGCAAGAGGGTACGAAAGTGGCATCTGTGAGGATGCTCAGGACAAATCACTTCAGCAACGACTGGAAGGACAGTTTACAACATGTACAGCAGGAAGATCCGGACATTGAGCCGATTCCGGAATTGACGAAAGCCGGTGGTCCCAAGCCCAAATGGAGCGACGTCTCAGCGATGAGTTTGACCACGAAAAGCTATTGAGTCCAATGGAACGGCCTAAAAGGCCTATATAAGGCCAGTAAAACCGCGACCGGAGGTGTATTGGACTGGCGATTCAAGTGAATAACTGCGATTTGAAGTGATATAACTGCGAACTAAAGTGTTAAGTGAGATTAATTATTCGAGTGTTTTAAGTTGCATTTGGTATTCGGCAATTAAAGTGTCAGTTTTGGTAATTCAATCGGCAGTTTTTATTGTCACGAATCCTAAGCTACTATTTTGTGCTAATTTCTCCACACACAATATAGACGTAGCATTGTTCCAACACATAAAAAAGTAGAAAAACTTTATTAAAAGATGACTGAGTGAGTTGTTTTAACATAGATTGCTCATTTGTTACTATTCATAAAATAATTATAATATCTAATTAGTGTGATTTCAAATCATGTTTTAAATTTTTATTTGTGTTCTTTAATGTTTATGCTTGTGACGTCAAAAAAGAACTTTAATATCCGCTCCTCAGATAGAGATTATTTTGATACAGATTGATTCCTTTTTATTTATTTTAAAAATTGATTTAAGAAAGTATTATCCCCGATAAATATTTAACAGATATATACGCTATTGCTATAAGGTGGTCTTCAGGAGAATACATCACTATTTTGTTACCTGGATGTCGTAAAAGGCCACCATGAGAAACGCCAAGAGGATCTAGTGATTACTCATTAATAGTGGCGTAGTCATTTCGTTTACGCCAGGCGTAAATTGCAAAGACCGGTGACTGGGAGTACTGTCAAAGATGCAACGTAATTTTATACATTAAGATAATTTCTTAATGACATACCATACGGTTGTGTACGATTCAAACCCGAGACCAGTGATATATCTTTTACTTACTTTTTTTTCGAGTTCACTATTATGTAATGGCTAGCCTACTGTCATTTCAGCTTACTTATTCATATTCAGAAATGGTTTTAATATAATATTGCCAAATACACCAAGTTACCGAAACAGGAAGCATAATTCATTTTATTATATTTTATTTTTATATTCTTTATTGCATACTACATATTACAATAAATAACATACAAATACAAACTTATAAATGTATGTACAATTAAGTGGCCTTATCGCTAAACAGCGATGTCTTCCAGGCAAATCTTGGTGAAGCAGATCATTTTCGTTTAAACATATGTTGAATTAATATATAAATAGATAATTGTTACAATTCAATACTATACCTTATAAATTGACGTAGACCTACAAGTTAACAACGGCACCACTTAGCGGAAAAGGAGTTAAGTGACTAAGTACAAGGGATATTAAGAAAAACTTTACCAAAGCTTTTACCTTTACGAGGAATACATGATTAGTATCAAATCTTTTTTGGAAAATTTTAAGCACGAGTGGCTCAATTGATGAGGATGCTAACCGAAATATTAAACGTTGTTAACTAGCATCTTTAATACGATTTCTGTCGTGAACCACTACTTACACAAGCATTTATAAGACGATTTTAAGTGAGTTACGGTAATATTAGGTGTCCCGTAAGACAATGCAAACACGGAGTCTGATTAAATGTTTAATATATTTGCAGGTTCACAATTTGAATGAAAAAATAGGTGAGAACGATGTTCTTTGTAAGAGGAATGAACGATTTGTGGGTTGAGTTGGGGAGACAAAAATGACCCGACGCAATGCCTTAAAGAGGAAAACTATCTCGAATAGTGAGCCCGATGTATTGCTCAATAAAAGCGTTAGGCGCAGACATTAAGAATTTTCGATAGCATATAGACGCACACTTAGATATGGTGTTCATACGCACAGATATAAATACGCACGCGGGCACGGATATGCACAGGTGTGAACGTTTCATTTGAAATCTATTCATTTACACTTAAAACTCATGATATTAATTAAATATATTTTAATTAATAGGAAATTTAGAAAATTTATGGAATTTAAACTATAGCAAGTATTAGCAAATTTCGCGGTAAATTTTTTTTTCTGTATTGTTAGAAGGAAACTACCATGCCGACCGCTAAAAAGGATTGCCGCTAAGTTAAGCCAAGCTATTACAATATCAATTACGTATTTTTGTTACACGCGACTTTGATTTCCATTTTCATTCCATTTATAAATATTCACTGACGATTTCATGACAACATCGTTAATGTGTCAAAATTGTATGATAGCGTTGTAAAAGTTGCAAAAATAAATCAAACAAAAACATAACTCCACAATCGATTAGCTCCGGGAGTGTCGATGCTGACTTTGGTGATCCACTCCTTGATTTACCTACAAAGAACATGGATATAAACGTGGCACAAGAAATAAAACTAATTAGCACAAAATTTTCTACTTTAATCTAAGAAATGGTACGTTGTAGGAAGGAGATGACTGGCTGTAGGCAGGAAGTTTTGAAATTGAAATCCATTGTTGATGATTTTTACAACCGCTTAAACACGATGGAGAGAAAGGTCAATAACATTGTCACGCCCATAGCTGAATCGGAAGCCAAAATTTCGGCCAGTAAATGTGACGATATTGAGGCGAATTGAGAGGTATCTCAATGATCGTGACCAAACATAATTCTTAAATGACCTCAAAATTACCGGTCTAGACGAACACGCCAGTGAGAACCCACTACAACTAATTACGTTAATTGCTTAATGGTGGGCGTTTACCTGGATGAGCGCGATAAAATCAATGCGGAGCGTAGGGGCAAGCGTAGCGTCGATGTCATCAGCGGCAGAGACGCTGTTCCACGCCCCCTCACTCTCGTCGTCTGACTAACTCGCAGAGCCTTCCTCGAACGGTTGATCTGCGCTGCTCGTAGTTGGCCTGGAGCGAACACAGCGCAGCCGCGCCGTTTCTATATAAGTGAGTGATTAACGTGGTACAGGCAAATTTTTCACAAATCGCGTGAAAAAAGGCTGGAGATACGTATGTACACGCGATCGACGCACCCATGGCAGATGTGAATCAGAATCACCAGTTTTTCGTTTTCGGTGAAAAGATCTTACTACCATACTACCATTAAGACCAAACTGGACTTGTCACCAAACCTCTGTGGCGCTAAAAAAATCAGTGACTCCCTTTTAAAGGTACCTGGTAAAAGCTGCGCTTCGTTGGCGAGCATACTTTCTACGAATTTCGTCAATTTCACTCAACATGACCATCATTTTAGTTTCAGGAGGCAACTGAATGTGAAGTCTCTCACGTAATAAAAACATTAAAATCAAATGCATTAGGAACCGACGAGATATCGCTTGAAATGTTACTGTTAACGCTTCCGCACACGCTTGAAGTCATAACTATAATTATAAATACTTCTTAAAACACTAACATATTTCACACTTTGAGTCAGCAAGCATTAGTAAAGCCTATACCGAAAAAAGAAAACCACGTTGAATTTAATGACCTAAAACCTATAAGTATATTACCGAATCTTTCTAAACTATTGGAAAAAATTGCTTGTAATCAGCTGAAACATTATATTACGAGCTTATAGTTCGTGACAATAAAAACTGCCGATTGAATTACCAAAATTAACACGTTAATTACTGAACACCAATAAAAACTTAAAAGACACTAATAATTAATCACACTGATCACTTTAGTTTACTTTATTTTGCTCCGAAGCTTCGCTTGTATCGCCAAATTCAATACTGCCCCGATCACGGCGTTCAACGGCTTTAAATAGGCCTTTTCCACCGAAACATCTAGAATATTCCAGCAAATACCGGTCCCGACCGACCAGGTGCAGAAAGTTCAAGTGTGGAGTTTTCCAAAAAGCTTAATTCTTCTATTCGATACAAGATGGTCCTGTAGGTGCAAAGTTCCAGCATGGCATTTTCTAGAAAGCTCTCCTCGCTCTGTTCTCCGACACAGGATGGCGCTAGTGCCAGGTACCAGACATCAATTTAGGCGCACAACACTGCCTGCTCTAAGACATGCTCGTCCCAAGCATTATCGTCCCCATAATAACACGCCAGTAGATCCACATGGACAATCTTAGAAGTACCTCTTGCGCCTTTCTGTATCCGGTAGGTTACGTCGTTGATCCTGGTGACAATCCGGTACGGGCCGTTCCATTTAGCTTGAAGCTCGGGAGATTTCCCTTTGCTGCGGACAGGATTGTGCAACCACACTATTGAACCTTCGTCGAGCCCTTTGTTGTTAATTTGATTGATCGTTCTACCATTCCGTCAGATTGCGGGTTCTTGTTTTATGAGTACCTATAAGTCGGCAAGTTTCCAGGAATATTTGAAACTCAAAATTCCTTCTTTGATCGCTGTGAATCTCCAAAGGTACTCCAAAACGACAGAAGACTTCATGAACTAGTTTATCTGCAACTGTTGAAGCTTCTTGATTTGGAATGGCAAAGACTTCTGGCCACTTAGTGAAGTAATCAATCACAAACATGAAATACTTGTTACCAGTTTCACTTTCCGGCCCCGCCACGTCAATTGCTATTCTCTCCCATGGTGGAACAACATTGTACAACTTCAATGCACCTCTGCTACGGATCTGAGGTCCCGATCCGTCCGGCGGTCCGGCGGTTACAGCCGCACAATGTATACATTTGCGACACCAATCCTCGACATCGTCACGATAATTGACCTAGTAAAACCATTCTCGGATTTTCGGTAGAGTTCGTTTAACTCCCAGATGGACTCCTGAAAAACTATTATGGTACAGCTGTAGAATATCCGGCAGTTTAGCTTTAGGGACAACCATTTGCAAACGACAGCGGTCTCCTCGACCATTTTCCCATTTGCGGGACAGAACTCCATCCTGAATCAGCAAGCTGTCCCATTGGGCCCAATAGTTTTTAGTGGTCGAACTCATCGCTGAGACGTCAGTCCACTTGGACTTGGGAGCACGGGCATTCATCCATTCCAGAATCGGCTTGATGTCCAGATCTTCCTGCTGTGCGTGTTGTAAGCTGTCTTTCCACTCGTTGCTGATGTGGTCCGTCCGGAGAATCCTCACAGATACCACTTCCTTACCCTCCTGCCCAGTGCTACTCTTGCAATCATCGGCATCTGTGTTGCCATTCTATTTCCCGCTGCAGTGTTCGATAGTAAAGTTATATTCTGCTGCTGTTAGGCAGTGCTGTAAGCCGCACTACCCTTTCAAGATCGTATCACCTACCCTTTTAACAGATAGCTTATGGCAGCCGAATTGAAGATGGCCACTTTCTCCACAGCCATAGCACCTAGGGTTGTATCTATTACTGCGGTCGCGAACTGTAGCTGCTGCAACCTCTCTGACATGGTGGGAACGATGATCCAGCTGCATGGCTTCCACCTCCAGTGAATAGGTCAAGGCGTCCTTATGCGTCTCGTGGTGCCCGACAGCTCTGAACAGCTCTGACATCAAAGACAGAGATGGTTAAGGCCTGGTCGCGCAGGCCTAGTGTGAGAGCGGTCATGACCCGACTTTTATTTCAGCTGTTCGCCTTCATAACAGCTTTGAAGTGGATTTTGTAGGCTAACCAGGAAGAAGTCCCGTCGAACGGCGGCACTTTGAATCCTCGTAGCGAAGGTGATGTAGCTACTACGCGTGCCGTAATTCCATCCCCAAGTTTGAGAACGTCCAGCGTTTTCTTTACGTCAGCCATCACGTTGTCAACCCAACTGTTCACTTGGTCAATTCGGGTTTAAGCTTTCTCTATTCGGGTTTCAGCGAAAAGAGTCAGAGTTTTCCTTTTTTTAAGGCCGACAACGCATCTGCAACTCCCCTAGTGTTGTAGTTGTTCATGAGCGACGATAATCACTTACCATCAAGTGAGCCGTATGCTCGTTTGCCCCCTCTCCTATAAAAAAAATGTCCTCTGGTTTCTCTCGAGTCTCGAATCTCGAGATGTAGTCAGTCTCAACGGAGACTAGCCAACGGTACAGGACAGGATTATAGTGTCCAAGTGTATGCGCAAGCACAGGTGCCGCCAACTTTCTGACTCCGGGCTGCTACTGAAAATTTCTTGACGGAAAACTCAATAATTGATTTTTTGCCCGACCTGGAATTCGAACCCAGGACCTCAGAGTAGTCACACCACTACAATTACTGGAACAACGAGGCAGTCATAAGAAAATACAGTCATGTCGTACCGCCATGCGCACATGTCACACCATATATAAACAATGCTAATATTTTTAAAATGAAATATCGTACGCTACTTTACTTTTCATTTGCAATTTGTTATTGTCGTACATAAGTCTCCAATTTATTTATACGATAAATTGGAATGGGCCAAAAATATTACTACTGCACGCAACACTAGAGCCTCCTACCATAGACTAACGTATCCCACATACCGCACCGCAGCTTTTCGAGGTAGCTTCAAGTACACCGCTACGAGATACCGGAATAACACAACAATAAAACTCTTAACCATTAAATACACATGGACACACATGCGCGCACACACGCACACACGTACACACGCACACGCACATCCACACGCACACACACACACACACACGCACGCGCATGCACACACACACACACACGCAAGGACGCACACACGCACACACACACACGCACACGCATACACGCACGTGCGTTCACGCACGAACGCACGCACTCGCTCAAATTTGAGCATAGTGCTCCCAACAATTACCGACATAGGTGTGACATGGGCGTTGCACATGATCTTTGTTTTGTCCATGTTCATCTTAAGAACTATCCGTTTGGAAGCACTATTCTAAGTTTAATATTACCAAGTACTGATTTATCACGTGCTTTGCGGTGAAAACAAAGATCTTGAAGAAACCTGCAAACCTTGCTTATTTGACTTGGAACGAACTGATTTATTGAGCAAGACAGACAGAGACAAATCTAAAACTACAACATATGACTTACATACTTAACACTAGGTGGAGCTAGGTGTAACTTTATCATATTATTTTTATATAAACTAACACCCCCGCTAAATAGAAAAAAATAAGTAAATTATTTTCCAACTAAGCCAACAGCACTTACAAAAACTTCATGCATGATCGAACTTAAACTTTTTGTTAGCAAATCACCTGGCATATCAGTTGTACTTAGGTACTGAACATTCAACAACTTTCTATATGCTTAGATTTATTATGATTTGATAACAATTTTTGTGCACTTTGGTTGTCATTGTACAGAATAATAATATATAGACTGTCAGTAATTTCACATTGCAATTTTTTGAGTAAATAGCTTCTTTACACCATTCTGAGATCCCTATATACTCTGCCTCCGTACCAAAGAGTACAACCACCTTCCGTTTTTGTTTTTCCGCGATATTGCAGCACCTGATAATTCAAACACATAACCCGTATATGACCTCTACTAATAACATCACTGTCCCAATCGGCATCAGCATAACCAATTATTTCAGAATTAAGTTTTGAGTCATAATTTAAAGCATTATGTTTATGTAGTCTTCTTTAAATATCTTAAAATTCTTTTTGAATGTGCGCCAATGTTCTTTTGTATAACAATTATTTAACTGACTCATGTAACTAACTGAATATGATATATCAGAGCGAGTTAAAACAGACAATTACTGAGATTCAGTTTACATTCCATTGGTATATTTGATGTGTAATAATCCAACATATTAAATTTACCTAACAACTGGTTTATATATAATTTTTATTGCACACAACTCGCATACCCAAACGTTTTCTAATAGTACCTAAGCCTTCAAACTTTTCAAGTTTATTACTTCATTACGATCATTAGAAAATATGAAAAATTATCAACGTAGAAAACAATTACAGTTGTACACTTCTTGTTTTTCTTAATAAACAAACAAAGTTCTTATTTAGATTTTTCATAACCAATGTTACACAAACAGTCATCAACCTTTTTATAGCACATTCTTGAAGATTGTTTCAACCATAAATGGCTTTTTCTGACTTTCAGCCTTTACTATTATTTAAATCACCAAAACAATCTGGTTTTTGCATAAAAATGTCATCTTCAAGATGTCCATTTTCAAAAGCTGTCTTAACATTTAAGTGTGTCGTTTTAAAATCTAACTATACTGTCAAGGAAAACAATAATTTCAAGGTAGAATATCTAACCACTGGAGAGAACGTTTCATTGTAGTGCACACCAGAGACCTCTGAGTGAAACCTTTTGCCACTAAACGTGCACGATATAAAACTTTACCATCCACATCATGCTTTTTCTTTAGGACCCATTTGCACTGAACTACACAACCACTATTTGGAGCATCGACCAACTCCCAAGCTTGATTTTCTTCAAAACATTGAATTTCTTCTTATAGTGCTTTTTTCTAATACTCTTTTCCATGTCCAGTCAACGCTTCCTGCAACGTTAAATCTCCTGCTTCTTGGAGGCATACATTTTGCTGGCTACTGAAACTATATCTATCAGGTGGTGTTCTGTTTCTAACTTCCCCTGCAAAATCCTCTTCCATTGTCACCTCTAATAATTCTTATCTTTTTATTTGTCTGATTTTCAACCAACACTTTATACTCTTTGAAGCTTTTCAAGGCATCATTCTTGTTTTTTTAGAAAATAAATAGCTGTCATTCTAATTAAATCATCGACAAATAAAATGAATTACTTAGAACCTCCAACAGAATCACACTCCATAGGACCACAGATGTCCGTTTGAATAATGTTCAACACTTCTGTACTTCTCTTACCAATATGAGTAAAAGGTAATCTTGTTCACCTTCAGAGCGTACGGTTGAGGTAGACTTTGTAATGTTAACTTTCTCGTTCAAGATTAATCCATCAACAGTATTCTGCATTTCATTTAGATATTCACTGTTTACATGTCCTAGCCTACGATGCCAAAGCTCACCGGATATGATTGCCGCTGCAGACATATTTGCTTGAAGTTGCAGCTTATAAACTCCATTTTGTAATAATATGAAAGGAACCAGTGTATCTTACCGATCATATATTTCACAAGCGTTCGTAGTTAACATAATTTTATTCCCTTTGTGAATTAATTGGCTAACTGATTGTAAGTTAGTAGTCAATTCCGGTACACAAAACGTCTTTTACGTCCTCATCAAAACTGCAATCATTAATTATGGTAGAAGTCTAGAAAGTCACTGTGACGTAGGCGTGGAACCCAAAGATTTTTGTCGGGCAGAACCTACTTGACGTGCTGAAACTCGGCGTTCAGGTGTATGCTGTCACAGATCTCTCGTGCTCTCTGTAACAAAGATTTGCCCACGGTAGCTAACTGTGAGGCATGGTGGTGAGATCCTTTATTAGATAAATAGATTGACTTAAGAAAGGTAAAGTTGTTATCACCGAAAAATGTACATAGGCTAATGATTTCTTATATTTATGCGAACACTACACATTGAAATAATACTAGTTTTTACGGATTTTATCGCGTATATTTAACTT
>DWHP01004544.1:0-12504 GCA_018247895.1 Parnassius honrathi
GAAGTCGATGGATGCAGGTGGCTCAGGACCGTGCTTTGTGGCTTACCTTGGGGGAGGCCTATGTTCAGCAGTGGACTAATGAAGGGCTGTAATGATGAATGATGATACTGAAAAAAAGAAATACATCGAATAAGAATCAAACTGTAAATGCGTTGTCACCCCCGTAGAACTAGGGGGAGTGCCTCGTATCCAGTAAAAAGATTATCCAGTTCTTTACACTCATCATTCGAAACACAGCAGCTTTAAGCTGCTATTTTATGTTATTTATTTTGTGAGTGCATGGTCCTTCCTCGTTCGAGCCGACCCGTTTTTGCTACAGCTATAATATAGATGCAACGGTGCTCTACCACGCATAGTTACAACGAATAATATTCACTACTTATATGTGGATTTCTTTAACTTCTACCTCAGTAAACGATATTGCTCTACCATAACCTTTACCATATCTGGAATAGGAGTGACAAACTAGCACACATTCCACCTGGTGGTGGGTGCTGTGGCCCATAGATATCTACATGTATCCTCAATTAAGAATCAAAACATAGATGCATTCTCATTTTTGAAGACTACGATGTATTGCCCCGTTTAGGTTTTTTTTTCGTTTTTTAATGAAATATACGCTGCTGCAGCCCCCAGTAAAGTATTATTATCCATATTACTATTTATTTTCGTTCCGTACGACTCCCAAGTTCGAAGTGACGCCATGCGTCCAAACGGAAGTATCGTCAATGGTACCGTATCTGGATAAATTTTTACTTGTAGTGCATCCATTTTGAGTCTACTAAATGGGTGTATCGTCAGTGGGTACCTTTAGACCAGTCAAAAGGGTAAAATAATTAAACTTTTAATAAAAACTAAAACGTTCTAAAGTCGGGGTTACATGTCACATGTTTCGACTTCAGAAGGTATTATGTGGAAATATTTTATTTTTAAATCGGATTACTTTTGTTAAAATATTCATTAAATTATACGGTGGTAATTTGATTGCAGGTGGCTCAGGACCGTGCTTTGTGGCATTACTTGGGGGAGGCTTATGTTTAGCAGTGGACTTGTGCAGGGCTGTAATGAATTGGATTGAGAACCGCTGTGACTATAACTTATATATAAGAAGCAACACCGAACATTCTTTAGTTGCATGTGTGATGGGGGGGGGGGGTAAAGCTCAATGTTGCCGGTCCATTACACCACTTAGGGCAGTATTCTAATCACCGGCACGGCATCGTTACGGCACCGGCAAGGCACCAGAACGGCACCTTCTCGGAGCTGATGACGGGGCTCCGTTTTCCCACCGAGCCGCCGCTTCCTGCTGGTGCGGAGCTGGATCCATTTCGTCTTATTTGTCTCTTACATTTAAGACGAAAATATAATCAACGCAAAGAAGAAAAATTTTAAATTCATACAATTTTAAAAATAAGATACTTAGAAAGAACATATTATAACCTATTTTAAAAGTTAAAAATGAACTCCAAAAATATTTCAACTACTGCCGCGTGAACAAAGAGATTTTTCGTCATTTCACAGGTTAATTTCAAGACTCAATCTCAGCGTGTATGCCCACACACATACACAGGACTACAATAAGTACACAATACACATGCAGTTTTACCGACCGGCACCGAGCGGTAAGCTGTGCTGGCACGGCGACGCTACCGGTGGGAGTCGTCGCCGTGCCATCGTTGGCGCTGGTAAATGAAAACACATGACTGCACGTGCCATACATTTATTACATTTTTGCTTCCCCGGTGCCGTGCTGGTGCCATGACGGCGAATGGAAAAGCGGCTATAGCCACTATACAAACCTCTATGCTATACAGATACATACTGCGGAGATTGAACTAGAGTTGCTCGCGTTATAGGAAGCCCCGACCCCTTAACCTACAGCGGCTAAAAATTGTCATTCTAAGCTACTAACGTAATTAAATCGAATAATATGAATTCACTTGTGTTTGAATATGTAGTATCAAGACAGAGAATGACATATCTTTTCAAGTTTTGTATCTTCTATGTATTTACAGCCAAAGAGACAATTCAAATTTAAAAGCTTATTAAGAACATTGACACACAAAAACTTTGATCTTGGACGTCTGTGACGTTATTTTTTTAAATAGCTTTAAATATTAAAAACACGTATTAAATTAATTAGAACAGGTTTCAGCACATTCGTTATATTTTCTTCGAAAATTATTTTATTTTAGCTAAAGAAAAAACGAAAACGACCGCACGTGGTATCATCACATTACACTGGGCCATAGGTGACATGTACGATTACAATTTTGACCGTTTTGTCCTGTCTATTGCAGAAACAAACACCGACTTCGCATGTCTTACTCATTTATTTTATAATTTAATATATTAAATTTTATAAAAAAAGAAATATATTTTATGACAAAAATATTTTGTAGAGTTAAGCAGAATCCTCATTATTCCGGGTACCCGTCGAATTTCGCGGCGGCGCTTTAGGCCTAAAATCCGTGCCTTCTAATAGCTCTTACTTGTGGAACTGAACACACCAGGCCCGCGATGCACAGACAGGCGCTGCGTGCTCATTATAACATTCAGTTATCATAATGTTCAAAGTTGATTTCATATTTGAAATAAGAACCATCATTCACTCAAACACAATGCTAAGTAAATTGCAGTTTTAAACTCAACTGTCATTATTGATTATTGCTTTAAAGCAAAGTCGAAAGGTACATTTATTTTATACAACCATACAAATATTCAAACTAATCTTTGGAAACAAAGTAGTCGCAGTAAAACGTCGTAAATTTTGGTTTTCAAACGGAAAACGAGTTTACTGCTGTCATTGTGGGGCCGAAGTTAATTTATTCCTTTGGTTCATGGTTCACAAGGAAGACGGTTTGGCACTTGGCTGTCACCTGTGTGTTTTATTTTAAAGCGCTTGATTGTCACTTAGGTATGTTTTTAAAGGGACGGTTACGATGGTTGAACGTAAAACGTTCAACTTGTTGTTCCTTACGATATTTGCGTAAAATTGAAGGTGTCAGCTTTAAAGATTTAAGTAGCCACGAGTGTTTATGAGTGAACATATTATGTTTCCTTATTTCCAAAGTTAGGTGGTAAAATGAAATACAATAAGCCATTTGACATGTAGAAGCTTCTTTGAGTTACAGCAGAACTCGTATCAAATAAATATTTCAGTTTACAAAAAAATAAAGTCAAGCAGCCGACAATTGTAGAATAGTTTAAGTATAGGCCAGAGCCTGTAGGAGATTGTTCATAGGATTATATTTGTGCTAGAATACAATTTTGATGATGACTATGATGAGTATTTGAAGGTTTACACTGATATTTTATCAGATGCGTTAAATATTTTCTTAGCGAAGCATTCTTGACTAAAAGTCTTTTCGAATCTTTATAATTTAGGATACCTCAAAGCATGAGTAAACTATAGTTAGATCACCTAGAACTGTAGGATATGGAATCTTGGTTAAAGCGTTAAAGCAATGGATTCTGGTAAAACGTTGGCGTGGTATTAATAAATTATTGATACAAATTTATCATATATTTTGTGGTTAACTATTAAGAGAATTGCTTAAAATTAAGGGCTATAACTTTTAAGCATGATGTAAAACATACAATACATTTAATTAACATGTTTTAAATCTGAAACATGAACAATGCGGCCATATTGTATTTTTACATATTGCACTTCTAACTTAACAATAATTATTTCAACGAGGACATGATATTCAATGAGAGTTTTTGATAAGGCCAAAACGGAATTATGTTGTAAGTGGAGGTAGAGACGGGCGTTGTATTTTCGTTGTTTATTGTTGAATAGTCATTATATGTAAATCGTGAAGTCGTGATGATGGACGGACAGATAGTGACGAGTCATGTTTCGCAAGCACTCGGAATGATAATTGTTTTGAAAGCCCACAGTTGAGCGTGTGGGCGCTCGGCGGCTGCCGCACCTGCTTGTTCCTTTCTCGTAACTGCCGAGATTCCCCCAAATGATAGTCTCTGACTAGATATTTCATAAACGTGATCTTTTAATGCACGCTCCCATGAATTCCAACTTTTATGCTAGTCTTATGCTCTTTAATGTTCTTAGATAGGACGGTTATTTTAAAAGTTGGATTATGTTGGCTCGGCTCGTTGGCCTTCGTACGATTTTCATAAGAACAGGTGCCGGAGTGTATTTGGCAGGCTTGTCTAGAGTGATTTGGCTCTTCTCTCTGGATGAAATGATTTGGCAAAGTGTGCCAATCTTGCTGAATCCTATTCCAACGTTAATTTAGGGTTAAGTAACTACAAAATCCAATGCTATAATCGCACCTTCTAGCAATATTATGCGTATTCTACAGGATTGAAGGGCTTTAATTTTAAAGTGATTTCGCGTCAATCATCTTGTAACCTCTTTTAAATACTTATTTTTATCAAATAATTTAAGCTATTCTCTAAACACTAAAACTGATATATCAGTTGGATAATGTAAATATATACGTTCGAATATAAGAGCGAAGTTACTAAAATGCTAAATCAAATTTTAAATTTATCTGATGTACAAAAAATCGTATAGCTATAAAAACGGTAATGGCGACTTTGGCTTTGGTTCAGGTGTTAGTGCTACTTGTCTATTGAATTGAGAATTTTGAACTTAAATCCCAGAAGAAGCCGATCTATGATTTTATCATACAAACTTTGTTACGTCAGTTGGTTAATAGACGGTGGGTGTTTCGTACACGCGATGTACTTGTTTATAATATCGCTTAATTTTATGAAGGCGAAAGTATTTCCTTTAGTCACTCGTAAAAGGTTGCACGGACTCTAATGAAATTTGACACAGAAGTCGATTATAACGTGTGGAACATGGGATAATTTTAATTAAAACTTTAAGTTTGGGGGGGGGGGGGGTTAAACATCGTTTACGGGGAACAGTAATACTATATGTTTATGTCACTAGGCACCAACCTTTACCGTAGGCTATAATGGTATATCGACTAATTCAAACTGACTTTGTGTCTCATTTTTGCCGTGTGTTGGCAGCGTAAGGAAAAAGATCACCTATTTTATTCCATGGATGTTGTAAGAGGCTATAGGAAAAGCCAAGACCTCAAGGGTTTCGAAGTACAAGACCAGCGTCGGGGATCAGCGCCAAATTAAAGATCCTTATATTACTGCGTTTGCCAATCTACATGCGAGACATGGCGACTGGGGCAAATCTATCCTACAATGGGAATATAATGGGGGAATTGAGACTCTCGTCCGCCAGTGAACTGATACAGAAGGAAGATGAAATCTAAATTCTGCAAGCTAAAATCTAATGGAGGTTAACAATTGTCACAAAATGAAAAAAAAATAGTCTTTAATGTTCAATAATTACTACTGATTTTGTTTTATGCGACCTTATTAGTGCCTTGCAAAATCTTATAGATAATATATACATTTACAATCATTATTCAGCTGTCTCCCAGACTTGACGTAGCAGCTTGATAATCTTGCTCTACATGTGCTAATTAAGGAGACATTCTCTTGTACAATGATCGCGGCTGTCCCCCCACTCAACATGAGAGCACACAAGCCTTTCTTCTCCCGTCAATAACTGGCTACCAATACCATGTTCTAAAGGTAGGCTTAAGTTTTCAATGCGTATTTGTTTCACCGCAAACCTCGCGACTTTAACCTGTACACATAATTGTATCGCGTTGTACCCCATACATTGATCCTTTTTGCATATTTAAATGAATTTTTAGGGTGGAACTATATCGCGAGGGGCAGTGGACGGTGTAAAGGAGATGCAAACGGGGCGTATTTCAGATGTCGATTCAATGATTGCATCGTGATAATCGCGATCAGGGTCCCCTGACATTTCTTTTCTTTTATCTCGAACGGTTGCTGTAAGATAAAACGGCAATAAATAATCCGGAAAGACACCGGCGGTACGTGAGGTCGGTTGCACTTTTCATTTGTATTATTCGCATAATTATTCGTTGGGAGACGCGTGGTGGCTTTATTTATGGCATTCTGAGGACTAGTAAGAGAATACCATTGGTTGACGGGTGGAAATAATTTTATTACTTTGATATATTGCTCAGATAGGACATTTTAGGTATTTAATACGTGTTAACTGATAGTTGTATTTTATCTGTATTAAATTCAGGCGTCAACTTTTGCAGTCTTTTGAGTCTAATTTAAAAATATTTGTTAAAAAAAACTAAAATTGCTAGAATTGTTTTAAGAAACACATTTGTAGTCCACATTACACGCCGTGGCAATCTTTAACTAAGACTCAACTTAGATATAAACTTTTCTCTTATTGCTAGTATTTACATTGTGTTCTTGTGTCTTGTTGGTTATCCTAATTTAAAATAAATTGAGTGAAACATTGTGTGCCTTAAAAATTATAAAAAATGCGTGGAATTATTTCGTTATGAGATTTGTTACGCAAAAAAAAACAAAATGTTGAAAATTTATATTAGCATTTCACAGTGGCCTATAGTTTTAAAATGCGTAAAGTTAATATGTATGTAGAATAAAATAATGTAATATGTACAAAAAAATTAAATCACATGTTTTTCACTCGTAACAGGCCATCAAAAATCATTAAAAACATTAACATCAACATTAAATCCCAGACAACGAACAAAAGATGAAGATCTGAAACAACACACCGTCGATCTGATGGTGAGTTTATGCTGTTGCTCATAGACATCTAAAGCTATCCTCGATTAACCTTGCCTTCTCTCCAGAAAAAATTGCTTCTGGTTCTCTACACTCACCAGTATTAAGGCTAATACTCTTTATAACGGGAGAGGCCATATGTCCAGGAGTTGACCTTTATGGGCTGATGATGACGAAGAAGCCACAACAAATTGGACGATATATTAATATCATGGATGTTCAAGAGTGATTGAAGCCAAAACAGCTCATTAGTGCTTATTGTAGGCATCTTATGTGCGTTTTTTATTTTCTGTTTTATTTAAATAATTAATTAATGTCACTTCTAAAAGTTGTAATAGTACAGATATCTATCTTTTATTGGTATAAAATCTACATGGGAAAATAAATTAATTTGACAAGATATGTGCAGAAAAACTAAAGTATATTACCTAGCTTTAAGTGCACTAAACTTCTCTTCAATAACAGTTCCCAACAATTTTGAGTATCGAACATTTACAATTAACATTCATTTAACGATTTATATCCGCAAGCTGAAGTGGTAATGAGCCGGTCATATGTCTCGAAGAAATGACAACCGATGAGGAAGAAAAACCCCTCACTAGATGTAGTAATGACGTGGTAAGAGATGCAAGGACTGGTAATTAATAGGTTCAGGTGGCCCGGGACCGTGTATTGACTTGTGAAGGGCTGTAATGATGATGATACTAGGTGGAACTTTCCATCCATAAGTACATCTAGGTTGGTGTAACCAATAATCAGGGCATACAATATTGTGTTCGGGCTTGAAACCTATGGGGAGTCACAGTTATAATTAGAATTATAATTGTGAATCTCTTTTTTTTTAATTATAATTGTCATTTCTGAGGACTACATCCTGTAGACAAGATGTAGTCCTCAGAGATGACATCGTAAGATTTAATTTACTTGCAGTACTCACTCATCATAAGGTGACTGTTAGTCTGGTTGTCATTTTAGTGTTATAAAGGAATTCAATAAGGATAAACGGTTTATTTCATTTTCCAAATAGCCTAGATACTATTTTCGACAGTAGTGTAAGTTTTAATAAAATTTAAGCTAGTTAGAAAATCCAGACTAATGAGAAATGCAATTCATCACGCTACTCAGGTACAAGCTACAACACATACTCGTATTATTACGTCCTCAAATATTGTTTTCAATTCTTAGTCAAGCTGGTTCTTCATCGAGCGCATAATAAATTACTTTTTACATGTTCTTTAGCGATCCGCACGGCTTCGCACGGGTGGTTTCTAGATCTCGTCAACAGCGCCGCCTACCAGATCTAATTGTGAATTTACATCATTCTTGAATCAATTTAATCATATACACATTTCATAAAAACCGATCCAGTCGTTTAGGAAGAGTTTAGTCACACGCACACGGACTGAATAATTATACAAATAAACATAAAAATGTATATATGTATACGTAAATTATTTTGTACTGCGTTTCTGGATAACAACCTATCGGGTCTAACTATGTCTATAACCTTTGCGGAAGTGCAAGCATTATGTTGACAAAGTTTCACTGCAATCTGATGAACGGTTTGACAGCACATAAAATACGAACAAACGAAAGTTAGTTTTTATATATTAGATATGAACGGGACACTGCGCTTAAGAAGATGTTTTTGTATCGATTGCAGACGTAAAAATTCCGAATGGCAGACAAAGGGAAACAAGGGGATTATGCAAGACGCATCTCTGCCGTCGCGCCTTATTTCGTTGAATCTAAGCTAGTCTCCATTCCCATCACGTCTACCTACGGGATGTATTACTGATATCGATGCGTTACAGGAGCCGGGAGTATCTACGCCGAACCCATAACTGTATTTACGCTTGCCAACACGCGTTATTGTATTTTTAAGACGTATTTGTATGCTGAATGCATCCTTGCGGCATATGTTTATCGAGAACTTTTAAAATTAAGGGGACCCTCGTTCTCCGACCGCTAAATTTGAGGGAATCTTTTAAAAATGTTATGTTAGTGACGTTTAAATATAACTTGATGTCGAATGCCAAAAAATGTTCAAAGTATTAAAATAAATAGAGAGTTTGAAATAGTTAGCATGTAATACAAAGTAAAGTATTGTTTTTTAAACGGTTATTGGTCATCTCATTGCAGGATACCGTATTTGTGGTGGATTTGGCTAGATGGATGATTGAGTACCAGACATCTTGTAGTCCGCTAAATCTTGTTCACGGTATGAATCTGGATTGGCTTGGATGGCCATCTATCTAAGGCCACAATATATTTTTAGTATATTCAAGGGTTGTCTTTTACGACACCCGTGGGGTGAATTAATTCTCTTATTCTGGCACTGTTCAGCGATCATTATCGTGTTTCAGTATGTCATAACGATGACGACTGAGCACATAGTCCATTCGCTTGATAGCAAATGAATACTGCGCCTCACATCATAATAACATCTGTACTTTAAGAATTTAAATCTATCTAGATTAAAAAAAGAATGTGGTCACTAATCATACGAAACAAAGCAGCATTATACGGCTATTTTATGCTAGTGTACGGGGAGAGTGTACTACTCGTATTTACCTGGTTAAGTTGATCCATTCGTATTGCAGCCATAATGAATTTAAAGTTAAAGTTACAGCCTGTATAGATACTTCAAGGTCATATTTTCTTTAATAAAGTAGGCTAGGTATACTAACATCAAACACTGCAGTTCCGAGTAACTATAGACGTAAGAAAGCATTATAACCTCGAGTATTGATTTAAAAGTTAATAAAATTAAGTTTTAGGTGTGCCGTGTAATGGAGATGTAAGAAATATTTAATCAATTATTATTAATAAAACATCATTCAATATTTCTAATAATCATTCATATAGGAAGTTCCAGAAAAGTCTCATGGCTTGCAGTGGATGGCGGTGTAATCTGTCTACGCCAGATATAAGATATCCAGACACCAAAAGCTACACTTATCTCATCTTAAAAAATTTTAGTTACCAATCCGCCCACTGTGTAGCAACAGTGGCAATTGGCATTGAACTTTTAGTAAACGGTAATGGTATCGTGAGCACTTATGCGATAACTTTAGATGCCGACTTATAGATGCAGTTTCCAAGACTTTGCAACAAATATCTATCCACGTAAACATTAAACAACCGGTGTGTTCTAACACAAACGATTTTTTCAGTTGGAACTACGATCCAGGAACAATGTCGTTGGGTATTTTAATATCAAGCCTTTCGCTCTCTATTAAGACACGTTTCTTGACATTACTTAAAATAAAAGTAGCCTAAGTAACTCCTTATAAAATCAGCTATCTGCCAGTAAAAGTCACGTCAAATACGGTCTAGCGATTTCGGAGATTAGCCGGAGCAAACTGACAGACACATAAAAAAATCGAAAATTATTTTTTTGTTATAGGTACCGAATATACTTTCATATAAATTTAGTCAAAAGTTGTTATTTTACAGACTCTATAATTTTATATATTTGTACAAATACACAAACAAATATTTAAGTATTTGATTGCATCACATAAACCGAAATAGAAAAGTTATTGGGATTAATTTCTCGACCTGTGTTTCCAAGCTTCCTCAATCAACAGTGACAGCCGAATTACGTTAGGCCGTGTCTACATAACGGCCTTTTAGCTTAATCCTTACATACAACACCACACAGTAATAAGAAGATTGTAATTGAACGTCAAAGAGGCCGGCTGCGGGGATTAGACGACGATGCGACCGAACGGGAACGAGCGACAATTTCAAATAGCTGCTCGTATGATAGACGAATCTCATATAAATCATTTCGTTACGCTACACACGCCTTTGATTGTCACGGATTTGGGAAGCATGACGGCGATTATGAGAATACTCTGAGTAGCTGCCCCCCGCGACTTCGTCCGCGTGGAATTCATTAAGATTGGATTTTAAGGGTTTGAATTATTAGCGCGGTACCCTAATTATTATTCTAAAATAAAAGTAGCCTAAGTTACTCCTTATAACATCAGCTATCTGCCAGTGGAAGTCCCGTCGAAATCGGTCCAGCCACTTATTTACGTTATACGCAGTTATATTAGTAGTATAGTTGTGGCATGAATGGGTTGGCTCGACCGGGGAAGGACCACGCTTTCACAGAATACTAGCATACAATAGCAGCTTAATGCTGTGTTTCGTATGGAGAGTGTAGAGAACCGGAAACCCTAATTACTGGAAATGAGGCATTCCATCTTAGTCCTCACGAGTGACAACGCATTCGCATTTTGATTCGTAGTCGACTATAGATGTAGATATCTATGGGCCACAACATCCACTTACCATCAGGTGGACTGCGTGCTCGTTTGTCATACTATTCTATAAAAAAAAGCCATTTCAGAGATTGGCTGGAACAAACAGACTGTAAGACTAACGTTTTTTTGAATACTTTCATATAATAGAAAAGCTGTTATTCAGACATTACAAACAAACACTTCAATTTCATTTATTTGTATGTATAGATAACTTCAATCCATATAAGTAACGCAATTAAGTGCACTAATATAATCCATCCATATAATAATAGCAATATATAAACAAAAAGTCTCTTTGTTAAGTGTTCTTGACTTAAAAGTATTTATTAAAGGAAAGAAAATTCATTAGCCGAATAAATTAGAAAATTTACTAGCAGACAAGATGTGCGAGTAAAAATAAAATGTTATGCGCTTATTACCTAACTGACTCAGCCTTATCTTGACAACTAAGAAAGAGAAGAGGCCACTCAGCTGCATTATCACCAACACCACATCTGGTTCCAGTGGTGTTAGGAGCAACCGCGTTTGGTGTAGTGATGTTGGGTTTAGTTTTGGCAGTGATAGCGGGACAGGGAGAGACGTGATTGCTACCACAATCTTTGATGTAATTTTGCACGCGGATGTTAGTCTAACAACTTTAATTTTATTTACTGTTATCAATTTAATTGATTAATTGGTAGAATATGTTACCCCATAACGTCCAGTGGCTGTCGTTAGAGGCCGCCCCGGATCTAAGGGGGGACAAGCCCAGGCGGCAGTTTCAGAGGGCGCCAAAATTATAATTCAATATGGATTTAAAAAAAAACTTGCTCCACAAAGCGTATAGTATCCAACGCACATTTTTCTATCACTTGATGTTAATCTCTCGGTCCTCAAGTGGTCAAATTTGACCGCGGCGCTATTCCGTAAAAATTCAAGGGGTCAAATTTGAACGCAGCCACCCACAGCACTTTGCCCCATTAATACTTATGTTTAGAGACTACTTTTCTAAGAAGAAGTTTGGCATTATAGAATCAGTATGAAAATTTCTATTCTCTATTGCAATTAAAAGTCAAGTTATGTTATGGATATTCATTTATAATCTACGTTCATTTCGTACGCCATTTTCGCGTGAATGTTATTGTGTTGATTTTTCGATTTTTCTAGTGTTTTATTGGTGTTTTAGTATAGTGTTTTATTATAAAATTGTAATAAAAGTTTTGCGTGAGTATAATTTATCTTTTTACGTTAGTAATTTCGAGTAATATATATTGAAATAATTGTGGTTTTCACGCTGCCGACATTCGCTGGGTATTTTTTTTGTTATCAAAATACAATTAAATCTTTTTGTAATGAAGTAAAACCTGACTTTTGTTTAAACCACATGATTGAGAATTTTGTATAGATTTTATAATGCCAAACTTTTTTATAGAAAAGTGGTCTCTAAATACAGATTTTAATGGTTTTAAGTACTGTGGGTGGTTGCGGTCGCATGCAACCGTTAGAAGCTAGAAGCGGAACAAAGTTAGAAGCGGTGCAACGACGTTCGTCGACTCACATTCCTAAAAAAAAAAAAAAAAAAAAAAAAAAAAAAAAAAAA
>DWHP01004545.1:0-12503 GCA_018247895.1 Parnassius honrathi
AATATTTATGTTAATCTGAACACATTGAAAGTTCAAGGCGCGTCTGTAATAATTCATAGTAAAAGTCAAAAGCTTCCTCTGCTAATAATTTACATCGAAGTCTCACCTTGAGCGGTCACGGAGTAGTTGTAAATCGTCATATCTTGTAGCCTTTGGCATTATCCCAATTTTCCCAAAGCCTTTCTTTTAGGAAATCCTTCAACGTAGAGAAAAAAGTTATGTTTAGTTTATTCATCAGTATATGTTAAAGAATTTCTTCTTAATGTTTATGTATTTCCTTAACATTAAAAATGACTTCTTATTGTAAATGTATGATTGACAAGCAAAGATGATTTACCGCGTGATAGCGGAAAAAAACCTTTAAATGAAAAAATGTGACAGTAAACAACCCGACCGCAGAGCTCCAACACGTCAAGCAAGTTTTGCGTGACAACAAACTTCGAATCCCGCGCCTACGTCACAGTGAACGAGTGAAGCCCAACACTCGAGACTGTTATGTGTCAGAGGTGTCACTAACAAGATTGGCTACGTCTTGAAGCATGCTTCCATTTAAAACATACTTCAAACCGTCGAAGAAGGTAAGTCAGTTTTTACCATCAGTAATGTGTAATGTCCCTCTGCAGGATGTGTACAAGCTTGATTCTGAATATGGTCTCTCCCACATAGGATAAACAAAACGATTAATAAAAACCCGCGTTAAAGAACACGTAGCTGATGTGAAGAATCGACGCTCCGTGAAGTCTGCGGTCTGTGAACATGTACAAGATCGCCTCCATCACTATATCTGTACTATTGGTCTAGCGGTTGTAGTAGTGCGACTGCTGATCATGAGGTCCTGGGTTCGAATGCCGGGTCGTGCCAAAATATCAATGATTGAGTTTTTCTGTCAAGAAATTCTCAGTAGCCGCACGGAGTCAGGAAGTTGACGGTGTCTCACCCCCGTGCCTCGGAAAGCACGTAAAGCCGTTGGACCTGCGCCTGATCTCTCTCCGGTTATGTCGGGTTACCGTCCCATCCGATTATGAGAGTGAGGGAATAGAGAGTGCACCTGTGCTTGCGCATACACTTGGGCACTATAATCTTGTCCTGCGCCGTTGGCTAGCCACCGTTGAGGCAGGCCGCCATGGTCGAAATTCGGTCTAGAGGACATTACTATTATTATTATGAATAATGATAATAATAGTAATATCGCTTTTAAGCGACAGTGGCTTAGTAGCAAGGCGTGGATCGCGAACTCAAAAGGTCGTGGGTTCCAATCCGCCATTTGAGTACCGTGGTGAACCACTCCTAACACAAGCGTTTCGAGCTTACCAGGAGTGGTTAAAAGGAATATTAGTAATGTTATTTAATAAGATTACTCATATTTAAAAAAAATCAGATTTGATAGAACACAAATCCCCGCTAAAGAACACCGATTCCTTCAAAGTATGATTCGCGAGGCTATTAAGCACACAACTGCAAGACTTTAAGATATTATAAGTTCATACTGCGTAGATCGGAACAAAAATTAATAATTTTAATCTGGAGGTAGCCGCGGTTGACATTGAGACGTCGAACACCTGAGCCCCCCCACCCCATGTGACCACGCGTGCTGTAAAGTGCACGATACGTCGGGAATATAAAATTAGTTAATATACACGATATAATCCTTAAAAACTGGTTCTTCAGACCGGGTAAGACATCATTTTATTGTATTAAAAGATAATAATAATAAATAATAAATGAATATTGTTAATTAAATGATAGGTAGCTTGTCCATTGTCTAAGCAATTACAAACCCTGTATCAATTTAGATGGACGGTCGGCAAATTATTATGTTTTGTTATAAATCTCACGTAAAAAGGGACCTAAAACTCACATACCAACATCGACTAATATACAAATTTTATAAATAAAAACATAACCCACAAATAGTAAACTTTTTAGTACTTATCTCGCGTTAAATTTAAACTTGTTAGATTTGGGATATTATTTTTTTTAAATACCGTAAACTGCGACTTTGATATCTTTAGCAGTGTATATGTACCGAAATAATTGACATCGAAGTGGATTATTGCCTAGTGATACAAGATAACAATTAAGTGCTAATTTAGTGCCGCAAAATAAAATTTCACGCCAAAATAGCTTTATCAAAAATTAGAAAACTGCTAGCTTTTAATTAAGTAAAAAGTAATGCTACCTCCTAAAACGATTACAGCTTAACACAGCGCCAAATAAATGCTTCAATAATTTAGTGCTGACGATATACGCAAAAACATTGAGAAAATATTTTTTTAATATCGTTAACTGCTACCTTGACATCTTTAGTAGAGTATGTACTGAAAAAAAAATGACATCAAAGTGGATTATCACTTAGTGGAAGCATTTTTTTTCATATTTTGTTATGGTATAGTTTCCACTTTGACAGGTTCAGCAAAGTTCGTGATACATCGATACGGACATCTAAGTGGGTTGTCATCTAATAAGTCGATAAATAAGTAGTTTAAATAATAAGTACTAACACTCGATGAATAGTGCTAAATTAGTGCTGAAAGCACTAACTAGAGTTTGTAAGGCATTTATTTTCAGTTGTCAAAGTGAGAACGCATTTGTAGTGTTACTGGAAGCCGGCTTCATGTGTCCATGAACTGAAGTAGCCACTTATCATCAGATGATCCGTAAGTTTCTTTTGTCAATTCAGTTTTATAAAAAAATATAACTCTGCCAGTTCTTCCCTGTAGTGTTTTAGAAGCGATCATTGATGAGAGCTCTAAACCAGTCCAAACTAAGTAAAATATTTTTGACATGAACTTTGACTCTATTTCATATATTGCCATCACCCGCTTCGCTATTATTTTATTTTTCAATGTTAAAATAATATTTATATTGTAACCTAAATAATAATATTGAAGCAGACAAATGCAAGAAATTAGCTTAATAGAAGGACGTGACGTTTAACCAGCTCAGCACGGAAGCTGCAATTAATCACGTGTGGATTTTCCTTCCCATTGTTGAAGCGAGCAGCTGACTCCGCATCGCGGACGCTAATTAATCATAATGCATATTTTTCCAGCCGTTGCTAATGACAGTTTATCGCTGTGATTAATATGTTTATGAGATATGTACGCCGGTAGGTCGATATGGTACGATATTAATTTTTTACAAAATGTGTGTGACAAACAAGCTCATGGTCCCATAGACGTCTACATCCATAATAATAACATTTTTTTTAAATTTTTTCAAAGAGTACATGCCTTAAAAACTAGTAGATTGGAACCTCCATTTAAGCAAATAATGCCTATGTTTGGAGGGTCCGCCCTTCCATTACTATATCCATGATACAAAACAGTACGGGTAAACATATTCTATATCCTATATTAAAGTTATCTATATATTACCTATATTCAATCAAAATTCAGATACCTTGCCACCCGTCAGGACAAAGATAGACTGCATTAACAGTATTCACAATAAAAATGGTTTCCGGTTTTATACACATATTACGCGAAATGCAATAGTATTAAGCTGCTACTTCACCCTTGTAATCTATGAGAGCGTGCTCCTTCCCTATTTGAGCCGGACATTTTTGCTACAACCATAATACGGCTGAAGCAAGGCTACCACGTTATAAATAATAACGATATCAGATTTAAATTTTTCCATATTTTAGGGAAGCTGTAAAGTAACGGCGTAAGAAAATTTATAACCTTATTTTTTCATCCTGTGGATGCCGTGAGAGGGCGGAGAGGCCTATAGGGGATACAACAAGATCTTCGTCTACGCCAGACGTAAAAGACAAAGACCGGTGATAGGAAGGAGCATTAAAAAGATGTGAGACGACTGGCGAAAATACGCGAGCTAAGCGTGGCAATTGAAACATATCCTCCCTTAAACGGACTTTCAAGGGATCATGGAGAAGATATGATAAACGACTGACGAGTATGATGTATAAGATAAACGACCCAATGGTTAATCTGGGTCAGCAGTGCTGAATAACAAGCGGCCAATTTACTATATCAACCAGTGCTAGGTTATATCTGCTGAATTATCTCCCTACTGGCACATTTTGACTACGCCTATTTTTAGCAGTGGACTTAATAAGTCGGGTAATGTGATGTGGGTAAGTTGTGGGACAGCTTTTAAAACCTAAATCGCTTTTTCTAAGTTTTAAAAAATGGTCTAATTATTCCAGTGCTAAGTTTGGGCTACTGTAGTTACGAAATTCAGTCGCCTACCTGTCGCCTGACGTCGCATGTAGGCGAAATTTCAACACTATATTACCTCTAAGAATGCGTTTTTACTATTGAAACTCACTGGGTAGTCGGGTCCAGAGAACAACAGTATTTTAATGTACATGTATTTTAATATATAATAAATTTGTATATTCCCGAAGTGTCGAGCACTTTACAGCACCTGTAGTCACAGGGGGGGGGGTACGATGAGGTGTTCGACATCCCAATGTCGTTGTTAACCAGGTCTACTTCAGTTCAGGATAAAATTATAAATTTTTGATCCGATTATGCTGTATGAACTTATAGTATCTTGAAGTCTTGCAGTTATACGTTCAAGTTAAAATTTAATTTGATTAATATTAGGATAGACAGCAAGCAGATGGTAGCACCCAGCCATTTTCTCTATTGAAATTAGGATGTTTTTTGATTTTAATAGACTTGCGAATCATCCTTGGAAGAATCGGTGTTCTTTAGCGAGGATTTGCGGTCTATCAAATCTGATGTAGTGACAGGGTGATTTTGTTCATGATCACAGATTGCGAAATTTCCGAAGGGCCGATTATTAACATCAGCTATGTATTATTTTCCGCGGGTTGTTATTGGTGTTTTAATTTGTCCTCTTACTCAAAATGCGTAAAAACTAATTTTATTTAAATGTTTATTGTTTGCGTTAATATAATGAATCATTATTTTTACCATAATTTAACGGCCATTTATTAAATACGAGAGAGATAAAGAGAGTATCTCTCTCTCTTTCTCTTACCTGCGACAACGTCCACATAGATAAACAAAAAACTACTTGCGCATAGACTGCTATTATTATAGTGATCCTTGGGCAAGTAATTCAATTATCAAAAAACGGCATTGAACTTAAGTTAAACTAAAGTGAGATTTATTAACAAATTAATCGATTGAATTTCAGGCGCGATACCTGTTTTTTTGTAATAATCTGTGGATGATTCTATTGTTTGAATATTAATGTTCAAACTTTTGCTTTTATTCTTATTCAGCCCGTTATAGTTTGCCTGGATATGAACCACTCCGAATTAGTGGGAATTTGCCAAAGAAAGTAATTGTCGTTGGAAATGTTCTATTGATAATTTTATGAACGTATTCCAGTAGCCATGAGATTTTTCTATTATTTTCGCCTCTTTCAATACCCAATGAGATAAAATGGTAAAACACGATAGGTAACCATAACACTATCAATAAGGCTGCAGTTAATAGAATTGCTATGCAATTAATCTATTGCAGTATCAATTAAAATCTGGCGTTTCCCACAGCACCAGTGGTCACGGGGGGGGGGTTGCCTCTTTCTTCGACTACGGGACGAAATTGGATGAACGATTCTGTCACATCGTCACAACATGAGATCTTATGACTTCCGACAGATCGCTACCAGCAGATCTACTTACGCTAAAAGTAAAGTACCAGTAAAGTAAAAGTAAAGTCCAGCGACGGACTGTGGTCTTAAAGGTGCAAGAAGTCCAGTACTGCGGTATATTCCACCTGTTAAGTGTAACGATTAAACCAAAATCACGCCGGAATGAGAGAGGCTCATATCCAGCTGTAAGACTTACGCGGTGATGTAGAAGAGGAATAAAGATTAGACTGGTCTGAATTAGAGAAGATTTATATTAAGGTATATCATGTTGTATATCATATTGTTGCACGCCAAAATTAATGTCTGGTCCATGGCGACACTAGTTACCATCAGTGCCTTCTATTATCAAGTAGCAGAACTAAGAGAGTCAAGATCAACTTTCAAGAACTATTGACACCTAGTCAGTTTCTACAGTAGAAGGTTCTGGAACTATCTGAGACCCTATATAAGGTATAGAGAGAGTATTGAATTGGCAGTACAAGCGAATGCTTCGAAGCGATATAACTGCGAACCAAAGCGATCAGTAGTATAATTGTGTTTTGTGATTAGTGTGTTTTAAGTTGTAAGTAGTGTTCTGTAAATAAAGAGTCAAGTTTGGTAATTCACTCGGCGGTTTTTATTGTCTCGAATTCCAAGCTCGTAACATTATATATAGTTCTATATCAAACGAGCTGACCATAGACATTTACATCTATCCTTAATTAAAAATTAAAATGCAGATGCGTTGTCAATCATAAGGATTGTTAAAAGGTTCTCCGGTGTTCTACACTCACCATATGAAACACAGCAGCATTAAGTTGCTATTTTGTGCTAGTATTCTGTGCTTGCGTTTTTCTAGCTCAGTATTTAAAATTATTGTATATCTTCATTTAAGGAAATTCTTATAAAAGATTATATTTTTTCGAGAAAGCACGCAGTGATATTTGTGCGAGATAAAACAGCTGGTAGGAACAAGCGGGGTATATGTTATGACCTCACTCGGGATAGTTTAAGAATTCGTGCCAAGCGACATGAATTGCAGACCTTTCAGGTAGGGATTATTTTTGGCTCCCGATCAAGCTTATGAAACGGCGTTTTCTTTTAAATTTTCTGGTTTTTTGAATGATCGAACTTACTTAAATACGTTACATAAAAGTGGAGTCCATTTTCGGGCTGTCGAGAGATCTTGCCAAAATTGGAACGATTTTAAAGAGAATGCTTAAAATATGTTCACATTTATTATGTCTGTGATTGCACGGTAATGGGAAATTTAAAAAAACATTACTTTATAATAATGTATGACAAATGAGCACACAGTTAGCAGATGGTAAGTGGATGGTCGTGCATAGACACCTACATCTACCTTCGATTAAGAATCAAAATGCGTTGTCAATACTAAAATTAAATGCCTCGTTTCTCGTAAAACGCGTCTCCCATTCTTACCACTCGCCATACGAAACATAGTAGCTACGATGCTATTTCACGCCATTAATCTGTGAGAACGTAGTCTTTTACTGGTCAAGCCGACCATGTATAAAACTGATGAATGTTCAAGTACGCTGAAGTCAACCTGAAGTCGAAATCTGAGATGTCTAAAAGAGAGATTCACACATTCGTGTAGAATAATCCGCATGATTTAGATAAGTATCTTCATGTTTACTACTTACCGGTAAGCGAATGGTGAGGTGGCCCCCCACTAGTCGATAGTTGACGGATGCAGGTGGCTCAGGACCGTGCTTTGTGGCATTCCTGGGCCTACGACCAGCAGTGGACTTGTGAAGGGCTGTAGTGATGTTTACTAGAATAAAATTGATCACACCCACCCTGAACACAATTGTTTTTGTTTATAATTTTCACTATTAGTTTTTATTTTGTTCTCAACTTTTATTAAATAATGTTTAAAATATTTTCTTCCCGTCTTACTATAAATGTCTTCTATATTATGTGACGATTATTCTACATTAGCTCTGAGTGTGTAATGAATTTATCTAATAATTTATTTCTACCCCTGAGGACTAAGATTGAATGCCTTGTTTCCAGTAAAAAGCATCTCTAGTTCTTTACTCTCATCATACGATACATAGCAGCATTAAGCTGCTATTATAAGCTGATATTCTGTGAGAGAGCGGTCTTGCCCCCGTCAAGTCGACTACGTATGAAACTGATGAATGTTTTAGGACGCTGGAGTCAGCGTGAAGTCGAATCTAAGATGTCGCAAAGAGAGATTTACATATTGTCGTAGAATTATCTATATGTATGTTTTAAATAGGTGGCTTCACGCTAAATAATAAAATGTATCACACACACCCTTAAATAAACATGCTTGTTTTTATTTTCAATGTTCCTTATTAGTTTTTACTTTGTTCTTTTTATTAAATTTCGTTAAAAGTTTTTGTGCGTGCTTTGCTATACCTGTATTCTATATTATGTAACGATTATTCTGAATTGGCTCTGATTTCAATGGTACAAAGTAATTTTGGGCACAACTGCCTATAATAAAATTTTATGATATTTAAGGAAGCGTTACCAATGGTTAATAAATAAATTATTACAAATGTGTCGGACTCATTTACGATTTGTTTTGTTATAGTGAACTTATATGTCGCCATAAAAATTATCTTGGATCTTCACGGTCTGCGTTTTGATTCTTAATCGAGGATAGGTATAGGTGTGTGTGGATAACGTGTGTACTGATAATGTATATAGATTGTATATAGTGTAAATGTCTATTATTTAAAATTATTTACTTAAATTCGTAAAATTCACTAGAACATACCATACATACAAAACCAAAATTCATATAATGTAAAAATTATTTTTAGCTATGATCTAAAGTTCTACATTAAATAATAATACTTTTGTGGCCAACTTTACAGCCAAAACTTAAACAGTTGCAAAGATTGCTAAAGTTAGCTACTGTCAAGTTATGAGGCAGAACGTGCTTAAGATATGCGAAACGTTCATACGCCGTAAATACGGTTCAAAAGCGCGAGGAACGCGCGATCGTTCGCCGATCGTAAAACATTATACGGACAAAGTTATCAACGTTGTTATTGGCTGTAAAAGTCCCTTGTGAGCCGCCAACGATGTGGATTTTATAACGTCTGGCTCCTATCTATCTTTTGCTTGATACAACTAAATTGCATTTCAATGCTTAAACATTGAAAATAAACGAAAATATGTTTTGATGTCATTTCTGTATATAGAAATTACGAAATATTTTTAGAATTAAAATTTTGTGTCAGCGAGAAAGATGTAGTTACAATATTTCTAAAAATGACAAAAATTATTTTTACTGAAATTGAGGAGATTACTTAAATACTAGATTAGAGTAGAGTCAAAGGGGGTGTCATTGGCCGCTAGTTTGGACATAGCGAAGGCCTTCGATCGCGTTTGGCACATAGCGCTTCATTCGAAGCTTCCTTTCCTATGAGCTTTCCGACAAATCGTGCGATTGGATCACCAGCTTTCTTGCAGATGGAAGCATCAAGGTCATTAGTGAAATATGTATGGTGTTCCATAAGGCTGCGTCAATGATATGTTGGAAACCGGTAATATTCATTGTTTCGTAATGTGGCTCCTCCCAAGTTTACGAGCAAAGACTTTGGGATTCTTACTTCGCTCTATTGCCTCTTGAATAAAGGTCGCATTGGAACTTCGCAAGTCCCGCCGTACAGCTTTCCTTACGAGTCTGGTGAGTGCCAGCTGTTCTGATGGCGCAGTTGTTGTTGCCTCATGTCTCTTTTGCATAAACTAAAGTATAGAGTGGAGTAAAATGAGACCCTGGATAGTTTAAATTCGCAATTGAACTCGGTAGGTGGCTTTGCTGTCGCGATCCAGAAATGACCCAAACGAAATCGGGGGGATCGCTAAAAATATATGTAATAGCTTTTATTGATTTATGATTACACTTAAAAAGCACAAATTTCTTAAATAGTTAGTTTACAGTTACAATAATTATTATGACTGTGGTAAAAATATAATTTTTGTCATAATATTAATATTAGCTACGTTTTTTAGTTACCAGATCAGCCAGTCAAGTGACAAAGGTCTCCTCTAATTCTATCCGCTTGTTCCGGTCACCTGCTCTTCTGAAAACCTTTGGCAGAGGATCCTCCCAACTTTTTATCTCCCTTCTTCTACATATTTTTCAATGGATGCCTCGGGTAGCATACATACAAGATAAATATTTACGCTGAATAATTGAATATGGCGTAACTTTGCAGCTAATTATTATTTAAAATGGAAAAATTGTCTTGTAAATATCCTCACGAACCGCGGATTTTAACTTATTAATTTTTACATCTTTACTGAACATTATACTATGATACATTTATTACAAAATCGCTCTTCTTTGGTTTTATAATCCTACGATGAAAATGAAAAGTAAATGTAAATGAAAAGTATGCGACGATTTCTCACACCAAAATCTACTTAAATATCTAGGAGGGGAATTGGACTGGGAGAGACTCATTTTATACGATCGAGTTTCCACAAATTATTGATTCTAGGATTCCAGATAAATTGGGTGGAATATAAAATGCATTTGCTTTAAAATAGAAAAAACGGCATAAGTACATATAATATAATACATAAACACTTACACCTGTCACCCAGAGGGGTAGTCAGAGAACTACGCACCTCCATTTGGCGCGACCTGACACACCTCTCTCGCCTCCTTTACATCCATATATCCAAGCATTCACGCTCGTTCGTTAAGGGTACTCTTAATTTCGCCCGTTTTCGAAATATCGCCAAATTGGTCTACTTTGCCGTTCACATCTGCAATAAAAATTTGCTTTGTCATTCTTTCCTCGTTCATTCTTTCTACATGACCAAACCCCCGAAGCATTCCTTTCTTAATCCTAGTCACAACATCATCTTGCGTACCACATTTTTCTATTATCACACAACTTCTCACCCTGTTATTCAGATCCCTCTGACCGTGGTTAATCACTACTTAAAATTGCAATAAATAATTAGTGCCGGCGGAGGTATTTTATGAGTTTTGTCATTTCGACGGTTTCGCAATATTGTGTTTATATAGTAAAACTATTCGTCATTCAGTTTGTATGCAATAAAAAGTAAAAGAGACCCACGGAACGTTTATGGATCTAGCAATAAAAGTTCTTGCGGCCTTACAATGTTCACTGGCTACAAATTTCGCTTTAAGGCCGTAGTAGAATGAGAGATTCTTCAAACCCACGCGTTTATTTCCCATCTTAAAATAACGTTTTATTAACTATGTAGGTAAACGGTAATAAATTTAACTATTATTTACAAAACTACGATTACCTTGTAACGTAACTATTCGTATATATATACTACATAAGCACAGATTCACGCGCGCACACGTGCATCCATGAGCATAAACACACGCACGTACATGTTCACACGCTCTAAATTATTTATTTGCATACCCAGACAAATATTTGTGCAAAACGTGACAGTATACTGTATATGTTGTGAAATGTCTTGGATGTATAGTGTTACGGCCCTGAGTTGCTACGACGAAGATCGACTGGATTAGGGCCCATCAGTAATCCAACTCGACGGGCAACAGAGGGAAGGACCCGAATGGTCTATTGAGGTTTATTCCTTTAACGGCTGACAAATAAGCAAGCACCACTTACTGATTTACGGAGTTAGGGTTGACCACGAGGTACCTGTCGGGTGGGAAGTGATGTGCATGTAAGTAGTGTGTAGTAGTTTGTACACCGTGTAACCTGACAGCACCGCTTATTCAAGACTGCCGATCCAAAGCGCTGCTTCTCAGGATGCGCTCACTTCCGGACGCCAAACTCCAGTCTAAAGTCACTTAGCACAAAACTATAGTTCAAGTTTATATATAGTCAAAGTTCAGAGTTCAATCGTACAATCAAAATCACTTCGTACTATATCAAAATGCTACACAAGCCACACATCAACGCCAATAACGGCGTGAAGGTTCCTTTAATTACTCCAAACGCAAGAAAGTTTCGTTATCACCGATAGGAACTAACACGATAACGTAAGAAGGCGGGCGTCGTCAATCATATACAGATATATCACGTGGCTGTGTTGTGATTGCTTATTGTCGCACGTCATCGCACGTCTGTCTGCGAGCCACACGCGGTAGGCTGAGCTTTCGTTGTCTAGTTTATGTGAATGGTACAGTCATGCGATCGCTTGACCCTAAGAAAGCATGGTTAGGCCATGCCAAGGCACGACATTCCACTCAATCGGTCATCAAGCAACAGGATATTTTTATACCGTGCATATGACTGGGTATCTTTCAAGATGTCTGTTTCTTTGGTGCGCTCTGTAGCCCAAATGATTTGATGGATTATAGCATAATTATGAGTTGTCGTTAGATTCGCCCCAAATGTGTCAAATGCTATATAATATTTACGCATTGCATCTGAAAATACAAAAAAAATGGAGGGGAAGGTTTTTTTCAGTTAACTTTTTAACGCAGTCAGATTTTATATATATAACTTATTTTATATGTGTTCGAGATATTTGGTATAAAATTTCAGATCGCCGGTTAGAGAAATATGGTAACCATTATGTGTGCCACTGAAAGTGTAGAAACTTTCAATCCGTTAATGATTCAGTAAGCATCGCTAAAATGAAAAGTATTTTTATATAATTTTTTTAGGAAAATAGACACACACACACACACGCACACGCACAATGAATCACCTGAAGGTATGTGGATGCTGAGGCCCATAGAAATCTACATTTATACTCGATTGAGAATAAAAGGCAGACGCATTTTTACACTTTAGAATAAACATGAAAAACCTTACGAGTAAAAAGGGTTGTCCAGTTGTCGTTTCTGTACAAACGAAACGCCAAGCAGTATAATGCTGCCAATTTATGTTGGTGGTTAGACAATCCATCCATGATGTAGCCATAATTCGTAGCAACGTTAAAACTAACTCACA
>DWHP01004546.1:0-12503 GCA_018247895.1 Parnassius honrathi
TCCCCGGTCGAGCTGACCCATTCGTGCTACAACTATATTTTTAATATAACTGCAGCATGGCTCTACCACGTATAAAAATATATATTAATAAGTAAATAAATACATATTTTCAAACAATATTAATATTTTGAAAAATATATTATGGTATCAGAATGGAGGAAGTTTAAATCAGGTCATGTTAACAATAAAAAGCAATTTCGAAACGGATCTAATCATATTTTTACTGATTGTTAAAGAAACGACGTGGTAAGCACCAACAGCGTTTGATCCATTTGACACCGACACTAGCCTAATCTACTTCAATCAAATGAGATTAAACAAGTAAACAAGCAAGCGAGTCTGTAAATCCTTTGTATTGCGCTACAGCGGTGTCAGCTTAATACTGTGGTTAAGTCACGGTTAACAAAAACCTGTATACAAAATTGAATGCTGACTAAATTACTTGAATGCGAACTTCATTTAGTGAGATATTTTCTTTTATAAAGAAATGACACAGGTAAAAAAAAAAACCTTTATTTTTAGGATAACTAATTGAAACGTACAATACGATTATTTGGTTAAAAAGGATAAGTTAATGGATAAGTTTTAATAATTAAATACAATATAATTTTAATCATTTAATCATTATTCAAATGCTGAATTGCCGTCTTTTCCACATAATACTGCACACAACAAAATATGAGCTTTACAAAATGCAATAAAATACTTAATCTTAAAACCGAGCATTCACACAAGCTATATAAGTAATCATCGCTAGGTTAAATAACAAGAAGTATACGAACAAAATACAAAAAAAATGTGCGTGTTCAGAAAAACGCTTCTTCATTTCGCAACGATTTCTGTTAGTTCGCTCAACTGTAAGTCACGTAAAAGAACTTTCCTCCAAAACTTCTAATATTTTTTTTTTATTTTTTATTTATTAATTTTATTATCATATTTGTTTATTTTATCTAAGTATTACAGCGGATATGTAAATATGAAAAAGCCATTAACCAAGTAAACGCAGCTAGTTATCTCGGTTTCATACCGCGGGAATTAAATGCATTTCAGTTTTTATATTTTTATTGCAATAAAACATTGCACATAAATATGTAAATAAATGACTCTATGGAGCTGAGAAGTTAGTATTATTATTAAGCTGTTTTTGGTGTTTATACAATGTACATCACGTTTTATATTAAAACTACTTTTTGTGAATACAAAATACATATTTAATTATTATTTTACTTTCAGATTCAAAGCATATGATAAGTCAGCACTTAGAATTGCAGTTAAAATTTTGTAATACCAACGGATATCGATGTAACGAAATAAATAAATGATATTTATTCACACGTTCTTCAAGAACATTTATCGTCAGCGAAATTTCGAAATGTCATTGGTTTCACAATATACTCTGTTAAATTTATTTTTTCGAAACTTTACACAGATCGAATATGAGAATCAAAAAATCACCTCTTAAGTATTTTTTATTAATCAACGACTACTTACAAGCACAAAGTCAAGAGCAAAAATTGGCATGTTCTTAGAAATCTCACAAAAGGTCTCGTGTAGAATTCGTTTCATAATAGCCACCGAGAATGAGGGTTATCGAGTGTCAGATGCAGACAACTGCCTTTGAAATCTCATGTTTCGTTGGTGCTCTCTGTATCTTTTGGATATAGTCACGACTTTGTAGGTACATTTAGAATATACTCGTAATATGCATCATGTGTGTAATTTTTTCTCTACGCAATTAGAGTTTGTTAATGAATATAGCTTAATATGCGTGTTTTTTTGACTATTTGGATCTAATTAATATGAAAAGTAACATACTTTGGATCCATGAATAAAATCACTTAAAAAGATATAGCTTAGCCTGTATGACTAAGGAATGAAATATTACGATATTGGAAGGATATTGGAAGCCAAAATGCACTGAAGCGACGCGAAGAAATAATATCATCATCAATCTCTCTTTTTTTATAGAATAAAGGTAACAAATAGACAAATAGAGCACTTTATCGTGAGTGGATACTGTGGCAGATAGACAACCACATTTATCAAAACCATTAAAAAGAATCCAAGTGCAGATTCAATTTGACCCCAGAGCACTGAGATGGAATGCCTCATATTAAAATTTTAATAATTGATTGTAGCTAGCTATTAGAATTTCTTTTAAAAGGCATGTTAATGCTTATTTTCATATCTAAGCAATTCCGTGATTCTATTTTCATAATTAAAATAATGTAGTGTAATTTTCGCTTTGTTACGAGCACATGCTGTTAGTTCAATTAAATATTATTTGTTAACATTTTTGTTATGTATTATTCACTCTCATAGACGAATCAACGTATATCAAGCGCATTGTTTTGTGCTAATCTGAATCTACAGAAATGTTTTTTTTTTGTAATTGTAGAAACATTCTGGAAGTTTACAATGTTAAATAGACCATGAGTAAAAGCGAAATGGACCTGATGGTTAAAGATGTAGACTGCGAATTTTGAAAAATTTGGTTCGAACCCACCATTCTACCACTCGCAAGGGGAAAAACTGGCAGCGATCACTGAATAGTTAGAGGCACGCTGAGCCTAAATATTAAATTGGAGAGGTATCGTCCAATGAAGTCAACTCTTCGCCCCCTCGCGGTCTAATCCAGAGTCCCGAAAGCTTTCCACTCGATTTTCAAAACCGTTTTCAGTAAATAGAAGTCTGCAATAATGGACGATACGAATGACAAGCTTGTTAAAACTGTCGATGTGGTTGGAGCTAAGTTCTGTAAGACCCGTAACAGAAGAACACAAAAACTCTCCAATCACACTCTTAATCTCATGGGTGTTAGACAGGAAATGAAGCTTCAATATAGAGCAAATTTGGCAGTGTAATACAGGCAACAGAACAGATAGATCTGTAAATGCAATGTTTTAAAGGATAGGGTGTGAAATGAGCACACAGTAAACCTGATGGTAAGTAGTTTCTGTGCTCGAATACGAATCAAAAAGCAAATGCGTTGTCACCCGTGAGGACCAAAACGGAATGCCTCATTTCCAGTAAGAAGGGTCTCCGGTTCTCTACGCTCTCCATACGAAACACAGCGGTATTAAGCTACTATTTTACGCTGGTATTCTATGAGAGCGTGAGCATGTGTTCTATCCCGGTCGAACCGACCCATTTGTGCTACAAATATGCTACTAACACGACTGCAGCATGACTCTACCACGTATATGCGCGTGCGGCAGAACTTACACAACTCCAATACACCTCGTTTTGAAGAAGTGATTGAGCGGCACCAGGGCTTCAAAATCTTTGCTAGAGACGTGTCTACCAGAAACAGCCAACTGTCGAAGCTAAAGACCAAGTATAGCAGCATCTTTTTCGGGACAACTGAGATTTTGAGTAAGATCGAGAGGTTCCTTAGGCAGCTGTATACGCTATTGTTGGCGCCACACGTAACTGTGAGTAACGATCCAAGAGCGAGTCTTATCCGACACTATTCGATGATATCCCAAACGTCAGTCTGAGCGAGATAACAATGGCTCTCCAGCACCTTGAATACGGCAAGGATCCAGTCGAGGTTGGAATCACAGCGAAACTTCTGAAAGCGGGTGGAAAATCGCTTCTTCGGAAGCTCTTTCATTCCGTACTCCATGGTAGGACTAGTCCAGATGCACGGAGCGGAAGTGGGGTGGTTTTATTTTTTAAGAAAGACGACAAAGCTCTCTTGGAGAACTACAGACCAATTCCCTTTTAGATCGACTAAGAGTTATCGAGAGCCACTATGAATCGTCTCACACGCAGACTCGACGTCTTCCAGCGACGCCCTCCTGAACAAGCTGATTTCCGTAAAGGCTTTAGTACCATAGACCTCATACATACCCTTCTGAAAATTATACAAAGGACCGAAGAGTACAATCTGTTACTTTATTTTGCGTATGTGGACTATGAGAAAGCCTTTGATTCCGTCAAAATTTGGGCGATGCTAATATCCCTTTAGCGGTGCCAAGTTGACTTGTATATAGGGTGGTCCAACCAAAACGCATGATGTTAATTGTAAATAAAACAAAAAGTTTTCAGAGAATTATCTTAATATTTTTACTATGATAAAAAAATCTATGACAATAATGTGTGAAATAAAATACCGGCCAAATGCTCGCCACGGCTTCGGTGGCATACTTCTATCCGATGGTCCATATTTTCGTCGAACATCACTGATACGAATTTTGAAAAAAGATTTGAATTTACACGCTTACAAGATTCAATTGACTCAAGAGCTGAAGCCTACTGACCAAATCAAGCGTCGACAATACGCCGAATGGTTTGTTGATCAGACAGAAGTGAATGGTGATTTTACAAAGAAAATCATATTCAGCGACGAGGCACACTTTTACCACAGCGGATTCCTTAGCAAGCAAAATTGCCACATTTGGGCCAAATGAAAATTCACGAGTGTTTGTTGAAAAGCCGATGCATCCACAAAGAGTGACTGTTTGGTGCAGCTTATGAGCTAGCGACGTCATTGGTACTGCTTCGAAAATGAGAACGGCCAAACAGTTACCGTAAATTTTATTCGTTTCGATAACGGGCTCCTTGTGGCCAGCAATTGAGGATATGGACCTGGATTATATATGGTTCTAACAAGATGGTGCCACTTGCCATAAAGTCAATGAAACAATGGCTCTTTTGCGCGCGAAATTCTATGGTCGTGTTATCTCACGTGGCGTCGTGGCGATGGTAATTGACTGCCACGATCATGTGATTTCACACCGTTGGACTTCTTTCGCTGTACATGTTTAAAATAAAATGTGTACGTCAATAAGCCAATAACAATTTCAAAGCTAAAGGATGAGATAATTTGCTACATTAGCTACATTGAACTTCAAGTATGTCTCAAAGTCACTGAAAATATGGACCATCGGTTCGAAGAATGCCACCTAAGCCGTGGCGTGCATTTGGCCGATATTTTGTTTCGCACATAATTTTCATAGATACTTCTATTATAATACATAATATTACGATAATTCTTTGAAAAGTATTTGTATTATTTACAATTAACATCTTGCGTTTTGGATGGACCACCCTATATATTGGTACAGTAAGGTTATGATGGCTATCCGAGTACAGGAACAGAGTACGTAAAGCGTAACCTATCCAATTGCAGAAAGGTGCAAGACTGGGTGATGTTATATCCTCGAGACTCCTCTCTGATGCATTGGAATGCATTTTCAAGCTACTGGATTAGAGAGGATACGGTATAAACATCAGTGGCGAGTACGTCACTCACCATCGATTTGCCAGCGATATAGTGGTTATGGCGGAATTTCTGAAGGAAGTAAACACTAAGTTAAATGACCTTAATGGAATCTCCCAACGGATAGGGGTTTTAAGATGTATATGGACAAAAGAAGATCATGTGTTACGTTGGTGTCACACATATGCCGGTATTTGTTGGAAGCACTAATTTTTATACGTGGTAGAGCCACGCTGCATTTATATCGAGGTGAATCGATGGATTCAACTCGCCTGGGCTGCGTTCGGGAAAATACGATACATTATCTCGTCAGGTATATTTCAAAATAAGAAAAAGAGATTGCTAAACCAGTGTGTTTTACCAGTGATGACTTATGGATCTGAGACGTGATGCTTCGCTGCTGACCGTTTGGGGACGCTCGAGGTAGTCCAGCAAACTATGGAGAGGGCTATGCTCGGGTTTTTCGGCGTTCTACTAACTAAGAAATAACGATATTTGCAGTAGACCTAGAGTGTATATAGAATATAGCTAGAATATCCGACAACCGATAGGAAATTTTTTTCGAGTGGCAGCCTCTTACCAGATAAAGTGTAGGGCGACCCCTATTAGATGTAGTGACGACCTAGTAAGACATGTAGGAAGTCGATGTATGCAGGTGGTTAAGGATCGTGCTTTGTGGCATCTTTGGGGAAGGCCAATGTGCTGCAGTGTACATGTTAAAGGCTTTAAATATGATGATAATGATAATTCTACCACTGTCGTCAATCACTCCAAGTCTCCTGGCGCAGGAAGTAGAAGTCGATGCACGCAGGTGGCTTACGACTGTGCTTGGTAGCATTCATTGGTGAAGTTTCGTAACGATGATGATGATAATGACAAGCGTTTGAAGTTTAGTACTCTTAGACAGCCGTGGAGCTAATTACTCGCTGAATGTTTACAAAAACACAACTTCATGAGAAACCCTGGTTTTTTTTTATAGGATAGGATGACAAACGAGCACACAGTCCACCTGATGGTAAGCGGTTGCTGCGGCCCATAGACATCTACATCTATCCCCGATTACAAATCAAAAAGCAGATGCGTTGTCACCCGTAAGGGCTAAGATGGAATGCTTCGTTTCCAGTAAAAAGGGTCTCTGGTTCTCTACACTCATCATACGAAATACAGCAGCATTAAGCTACTATTTCACGCTGGTATTCAGTGAGAGCGTGGTCCCTCCCCGGTCGAACCGACCCATTTGTGCTACAACTATACTTCTAATATAACTGCAGCATGGCTCTACCACGTAAAAAAAGCTGGTTCAAGCTCTGTCGGCACTAATGAAAATTTGAGTTGCGATTTTAAGTTCTGTTCTACCATGTGCTCGATGGTGACGAAACACATCATGTGGAAAACCTGTACGTCTTAGAAATTAAAAAACTATAGTTTAAGACACATGAAGTCCGCAATCATTGGTGCAGTGCGGCCGACGTTTTTTTACTTAAAACTATCTCAGAAATGGATGCCCAGCTGTGATACATATACAGGCTCTAACTTTACTTTTCATTACTGCTAGACGCATTTGAATTTTAATTTCTTTATGTTACTTTTTCATGTCCTCTTTAATACTATCACACAATTAAATATGCGATGAAAGATGTTGTGTTCAGATCTAAAAGGTCTAAAGAGGCAGTGTAATTACAGGCCACGAGGCGTTCCATCTTAGTTCTTAGAAAACAACGTATCTATACCATAGTTCGCTGTGTGACTTCATTTTAGTAAATAAAAACTTAATCATTCACACTTTACCTAAATTAAAGCTATTTATTTATTTAATTTTTTTAAATCCCTGATCTGTGTCGTTAAACTGCGGCAAAAGTGCGAAATGTCAGATCTTACGTCAGAAATTCGCCTGCCAAGAAAAAGGCTCCGCATCATTATCATCATCAGCCTGTTAAATTTTACAGCCTTATAAATATGATAAAATAGATAAATAGATAGAATAAAATTTCAGAAAAAGTTAAACGTACCCAGGTAAACGGACTTCTGGACGTATAAAACTCCTCCTATCTCATAAAAAAAAACGTCTGCAAACTACCTAATATCAGAAGCGATAACAATATACATAATACAAAGCGACAGCAGCCATTGATACAAAGGTCATGGGTTCGAATTCACCTTTCAACTACCGTGGTGATCCACTCCTAACACAAGCATTTTAAGCTTACCAGGAGTGATTAAAATTCCCAAAATTATTATTCCCATTAGTGATGTTGATAGTATTGCTAATATTTTATAAAAAAAATACATACATAAACACTTACGCTTGTCACCCAGAGTGGTAGGCAAAGACTACGGACTTCCATTCGGCACGATCCTGACATACCTCCCTCGCTTCCTTTACATCCATATATCTACGCATACACGATCGTCAGTTAAGGGTATTCTTAATGTGGCTCATTTTCAAAATATCGCCAATGTGGTCAATAAAGCCTCATCTAGGGCGTCCGTTTTGTCGACAGGAAACTGCCGTTCACAATAACAATATGTGAATAAAAAAATACCGCAAAAATTTCAAATTGTATTTGTAAAAAAAGATCTGCCAACATTTGTAATAAAAAAGAGTACACGCTTGACAACTAGGTTAAAAATATTCCATTTGGTGAATGGAGAACAAGAGTCGTAAAAATGCTTAACTGGATTATGTGTCACAAGGTTGACTATGAAATAAGTCAATGTAAAATGTTCTACAAAAATTCCAGCCATTTTCAGATTTTACTACGTGTACATTTTCACTCCTGAACGCTTGTGGGTTTGGAATGTATGAATAAATTACTAAGGAAAGTTCAGCAGTAGACACATAATATGCTAAGAGATGAATTTAAGCTATGTGATGGCAACAACCAGATTATTAACGTTTCTCATTTGCGTTCTTTTTAATTAATAGATTCAAGCGTTGCATTTCAATTTTAAGTTTTTTGTTCACTTTCCAAAATTCGTTATAATATAATTTAAAAATAACAATATAATTTGAAGCGTAGTGGCGGTGTAAGAATAACCATCGCATCGTCCCGTGGACGTCGGTAAAAGGCGACTGTGGAAAATAGATGAGCGAATAGATAAATAAGGAAAAGAGATATGCAGCAGCATCTTTCTGACAACATGTCAAAATTATAAAAGCCATCTGCTTTCGTATTTCCTGGCTGGTTCATCCGCACTCAGTCAGTCACCAGAGTGTAGACGCGATGTTGAGTGGTGGTAGTTTAACAGCAGTGTTATCAAATAAATATAGTCCCTTTTGCTATAGGAAGGATAAAAAAACCAGCACACGGTACACTTGATGGTAAGTGTGACTAAGATGGAATGCCTCGTTTCCAGTAAAAAGTGTATCCAGTCCTCTACACTCACCAAACGAAACTGTTGTGTTTCGCCTTACGCTGGTATTCTGTGAGATCGGGGAGCTACCTCGGTCGAGCCAACCTATTCATGCTACAACCAAGTTATAGCTGCAGCGTGGCTCTACCACGTCAAAAAAGATTATAAGTCGTTATTAACAGTAGTTTTGTTGCCATAGAATACTATGATAGATACATAATAGAACGGGGGAGTGGGCGGAGCCCGTGTAGCAACTAAAATGCCACTAACACGTCAATTCACACGTATAAATGTCAACACGAATTTCAAATCGAATTTCGAAATTCCAAATTTCACATACAAATTATTTAGAAAATGCCAAATTGCACGCTATTTAAAAATAAATATGTATTAAAATCCGTCCATCAACACAGCGAATCGGGTTTGTAGAAGTGATTAATACGACGTAATTGCTTGTATGTCCCGCTTGCTCCCGGCGACGCCGGAATTCGTACAAAGTAAGGTTGACAGCCATTCTATTGTGTATTATAGTATTCTATGGGTATAATCTATATTAAAAAAGAGTTTCTATTTGTATTTATATTTTTATAATCGTTATATTCAGCGGCCGTCATGTACAAGTCTTGCCTCGCTGCATGCTCATCAGCGATTTTCTATACTAATTTTCTTATCTATAAAAATGAAATAATGAAAATAGTTCATTATATTTTAAAGCGTATATAAATACATTTAATGATACGACATTATTTATAGAATAACGGTGATCAACAAGGCAAGAACACAGTCCGGTTGATGGTAAGAGAGTGCTGTATACCTATAGACATCATTTAACCCCGATCTCAAGATGCGATGTCACTCCTTAGTACTAAAATGGAATGTGCCTTTTCTTTACCCATTTTACCTAATTGTTTAGTTTAATTATTAGTGAAAAAAGTCATTAGATAAAACATGCATTAACGAAAATACAAAGTTTTGTAAATTGAAGCAATAGTCTAACGCAACAGGTTTTTTTTAAAATACATCGTTAGATTCCTGGTAACTTTTATTAATATTTTGGACCACCTAAGGCATTAGCGACGGCATAACAAATGAGTATTGGGTTATTATTTGTCACAGCCTGTGAGCGCACAGTTTGGTTATAGATAAGCACTTAGTGCTAGGGCTGGAGTCTTCTTACCAGCCGGCAAACTTTCACCTGGGGTTAGCTCCTTGCAGCATTTTGCTTGTAGCGTAACCATAATCGGCAAATTACGCTTGGTTGCGTGTTAGCATCATTGCAGTGAAAGCATCCGCAATTTATTTATTTTATTTTTGATATGTTTGTTATATGAGGTACTATTAAATACAATGCATTTCATACTAAGTTCCTAATAAAGACATTCAAATTTGTTTATTCTTGGGAATTTTAATTTTTCAAAAATTTACATATCAACATTAATCATTATTCGTAATTATATCATTATATTAGCAACAACAAATAACCAATCCAAATATAAAAAGATGTGAAAGCGTAATTAAAATAATAATAATAATAAATAAAGAAAATTAATTAAAACAACATTATATACCAAGTCAGTTAATTACAAAAAGTCAATTATGAACTTTTCTAGCGTCCTAAGAAGTTGTCATCAGTAAATTAAAAACTCATTTACCGAGTAAAATATATTTTTAAGAAACCACTGGTATAATTTTTTTAAATAATTGTGTAGCAAAATCTTTAATTGTGTGTGATATTTTATTGTATATTGTTTACCCATCCAGTAATAACTTTTGCTAAAGCGTTTAGTTTTTGGTATTCCGCTTATTATTATCCAATCTAGATATCTCGTGTTTATGGATACCACTTCTTTATTAAGTTTGTAAAAACTCTTCCAGTGCTGTTTTACAAATTTGGCTACTTCTAAGTTATACAAACAAGACACGGGTAAGATCCCCAGTGTCTTAAATGGAGGCCGGCATGAGACATCTGGACCAACGTCATGAATGGCACAAACACATTTTTTTTGTGCAATAAAAACATTATTAATTTGTGTAATGTTACCAGAAATTATAATCCCGTAGCGGATTACAGACTCAATATAATATGTCGTAATTGCAATTTGTTTTGTAGCCATTTTTGTAAGTGTATAAAGCGAATATGTGAACCTGCTCAGTTTATATCTATCACTTTGTTTGTCAATAATCATACCAAGAAATGTCCCATTTGTCACTACAAAGAGTTTCTCCATTATAATTAATATTTATTAAGTTATTATTTATATTATTGAAATTAACGTATTGAGATTTACTTAAGTTTATTGTTAAATTGATGTCTCTTATCGCCTTTGAATGACGGCTTAATACAACCTTTTGATTCAAACAAATGGCGAGAAAGTAGTGATCATTCTCATGAGAAAAATAAAATGCAATCCGCTAGCGGCCAACTCCCCGCCAGAACTCCTTTGCTCCATTTGGAAAAGTTTTTGCATTTTGCTTTATTTTTTAGATTTCGAACAAATATTCAATACAGACTCAACTTATATTCACAAAGTTTTGTGACCAGTAATTTTTAAAAGAGTTTTCTTAAATTTTGTAGGAATGTTCCCTATTTTTATTAAAAATGTGTAAATGATGAGATAGAGTGTACAAAATATAACAAGAGAATATTATAGAAATTTCGTCAAGTTAATGTTTGACATAGCTGTTTGTTTACAACGCTTAAAGCCACTATTCCACAATGCAACGAGTTACTTTGCCAAAAAAACCCATAAAATACATTCGCCGCCATGACAATGATAGAGCACTTCTATTCAGCGGCAGTAATTGTCCCAAACGTCAAGACCCCGCAAGAAGTCTTAATCACCGCTGCACTTCTCCTTAGCTGATTAATGACGTTTTGATAAATCGCTGGCGCGGATGCTGGGTTAATGGGGTGGATCTGCGGAAAAGATGCAGCTCGCTCATTTAGTGTATATAATGAACACGTCATTTGAGAATAGAAACTGCATAAAATAGGTTACTGTGTGGATTGTTGTTTGTTTATTTGTATTTTCTTGATATAATTGTTGTAATAAGCTAACATTGCATGCGCAAGGTTAGATTTTACATATACATAATGCCTTATTCATTCTGTTTAAATGTACCTGTAAAATGAAAATTGAAAATCATGCTTAAATATAGAAACATGTTGTTGGTCGGTAAATTGTTTTTTTTTTTTTTGTAAATTATAGTGATAAATACTATTTATAAGTTTTTTCATATTATGTAAATGTTGTAAACAATTAAGTGTAAACGAATTAGTGAATACTCATAGGAGGTGATGGAGGAAAAAACAGATGGGCAGCAGCATCGTCCTGATGAAAATGAAAATAATAAAAATAAACTCGCCTGCCAAGTGTGATTTGTCCTCATTATGAGGAATCTACGGAGATGGGGGTCAGACGTTGCACCAATGTGAATTATGCTTTTGGTAAGTGCAGATTTTATATTTTTATTACTAGCAAAATAACACTGTATACTACAGGTTATTTGTGTTGTTATTTTGCAATAACTGGTCAAATTTGCAGAAAAGGTTCATAATAAGTAACGTAGGAAAATGGTGAAGAAATTTTAATTAAACAATATCTCAAATATTGTGTTCTTTTATCATTTAAATTCAAAATGCGTGGTACCCGTAATGCATTATTTTAACTGATTTTACTGCGCACGCACACTTTCGTAAAGGTCGATCGTTAGGCAAAAACGTTGTTGCACATAAATCATATTCGATTTGGGATAATTTCAAATAAATGTACAAGCCTTCTTTATTCATATTTTGGAAAACTGCAATAACGGTATATCATTATTTATATATTTGCACTTTAGTTTAAAATTTGGGTACTCTTTAAAAAATAACCGTGTATTTTCATATACACATACGTAAATACATTCTCCTATTTTATAT
>DWHP01004547.1:0-12502 GCA_018247895.1 Parnassius honrathi
ATATATATGTGTGTGTGCCATTTTTTCAAAGCTTGTTGCCACCTTGTAGGTAGTGACACGATCGCGTGGCCGTAGAAATCTTGGGATTATTGACCAAAAAATGCGACAAGTAGTTTTGACAGTCCTCTACCTCTAACACTACCCAAAGAATTCCGAAGAGAACGAAACAGGTGAAAATCTGAGGTTCAAGGTCAGGACTATATAATGGTTGATGCATTTACACTTCCCAATAAAGCTCTTTAAATTTTAGCTGAGTGGCCAAAGATGTGTGTGGTCTGGCGTAATCATGATGAAAGACTACTCCTTTTCTATTGATCAATTCCGGCCGTTTTTTCTCAATTTACTGCTTGAGTCTTGGCAGTAGAAATCCGAATATAATAATTTTCCCGGCGGTTAAAGCTCATATAATAAACGATGCCCTTCCAATCCCATCAACCACAAATCATCATCTTATTATATGATAATTTGGATCGTAGATGATCCACTTTTCAGCACCAGTAATCCATCTTCCCAAAATGTTTCCGTTTCATTATATTTCAATAGAGAATCGCAAATGATTACACGATTCATTAGGTTGCTTTCAGTTAGCTCGTGTTGTATCCTTGCTTTGCTTCAAAATTCATCAAGATCAAGGTAAAGATAACTCTGGTGCAATCTCTTATTTTGCCCATTATAGACTATGCTGATGTATGTTTTCCTGATCTTAATGAGGTTATCCTTGATAAGCTGGATCGTCTCGTCAATAACTGTATCCGTTATATTTTCCGTCTTCGCAAGTTTCGTCATGTATCCTCATTTCGCACTCAGCTTAAATGGCTTCCTATTCGTCAGCGAAGACACATTAGGATACATAACACAGTTTTTTCTATTTTATTTGATAATCATTATCCGAACTATCTGAAACATAAGTTTCAGTTCCTGCGCGACACTCATGACAGACAGCTTCGTTCATCGAAGACTCTTGCTCTCTTTATACCCCTTTACCGTACGAGTTTCATATCTTCATCGTTTGCTGTCCAAGCCGCGCGCTATAGAATGATCCTGAAAAATTTAGACAACCTACCTGCAAACATATATTTAAGAAGAATGTTCGTGCTCATTTTCTAAAATTGCTTTATAACTGCTAAGCTCCATCATGATTATAGTCGAAATCTCCGTAGTATCAGTACCTATATTAGTTCCTTTTTATTCCGTTCCAGTATATTATGTATCTTTACACATCTATATGTATTTATACATATTTGTGTGTATTTTAATTTAATATCTTTGTAACCGCCTTCGTAGTTCTATCACTGCCCTAAGGTTGACTGGCAGAGAATGCATTAAGTCCGCCTTTTGATCCTGTTCTTAATGTAAGATTCAATAAAGTTTAAATATATAAATAAACTGGCGTATATCCAAAAACTGATCGTGAGTGTGAAATCTTGAGTTGAAATTTTTAACTGATAGCACTCCACGAAGTTTTCCGGGCGCACCGTAATCCACTGACTACAGTTCCTTTTAAGTATTGGTAAGTACCTACTTTCTTAGTAGCTACTTACATTATTTTTGTTATATTGCTGTTTAGATTTTTCATTATTTTATATATTTAGAGAATTTCGTTTGACGGAGAATGAAGACTAAGTTGACTGTGATGATGCCGCCTTCCTTATGATTGACTCAGAAGATGTATAAAGGATCTTAGTGATGCTACGTAGAACCATTGTGTTTTTTTTTTCATCTCATTTTCAAAAAGGTTCATGAAGACCTAGGTGACTGTGATGATATCACCTAGCTGATGGTGGACTCCGAATATGGGTTTAAGATCTCAGTGACGTCATTTCATAGAATTATTATGTTTGGACTCATTTGAGAGATACTTATAAAGACCTGGATGACTGTGATGATTTACCTTCCTTATGGTGGAATCTGAAGATAAGTTTAGGATCTCAGCGACGGCATTACATAGAACCACTGTGGTTTGGACTCATTTGAAAGGGCTCATAAAGACCCAGGTAACTGTGATAATCTCACATTCCTGATCCCGGACTCAATATCTGGGTAAAGGATCTCAGTTATGCCACTACGTAGAACCATCGTTTTCAAACTCATTTAAATACCAAGGTAGCCGTGATGATCACACCTACCTGATAAGGGTGGACTTCGAAGGTCCGAGTATAGGATCTAAGTAATGGCACTATTTTTATATTTTCATTATTTTGAATTTATAGGAGTCACGTATTATTAAAATACAGGAGCTGTGGTAGCTGAGATGGTTAGCGCTCGCTGTAAATTTCACAGTACGCGAAAAAACCGGGTTCGATCCCCGACGGCACCAACGAAATTGTTAATTGCAATTTTAAATGCTGATTTACCACGTGCTCGGCGGTGAAGGAAAACATCGTGAAGAAACCCGCATGTCTGAGAAATAAGAAAATAAAAATTCGAAGACATGTGAAGTTCGCCAACACGCATTGGGGCAGCGCGGCGGACACATCCTTGCCCTAAAACCCTCTCAGAAATGACGGGAGGCCTGTGCCCAGCAGTGGGACGTATATGGGCTGTGACTTTACTTTACATTTTTTTTAGATAAAAAGTGCTTGTGACAATATTTCAAAACTGTAATCTTTTTGAGTACAAGATTCTCTAAAAAATAGGTCTGTTTTCCTTTTTACTCTACGCAATCTTGCAAAAGATATACATGAGGATTTAAATATTGTAAATAGTAGACATCAATCGTATTCACATTATATAACTTTCAACATAAATTATTAAACGTCTGATGATGTATACCTGGCTGCCTCGTTGACCTAATGGTATAAGTGCGACTTATATCATTAGGCCTAAGGCCTTTGAGCTAAAACCAGTTATTAGTTGGGTTTTTCTGTCAAAAAATTCTCTGTACCAGACCAGAGTTTGAAAGTTTGTGGTGTTTCTCTCCCATGCCTCGCAAAATTGCTGTCCCAGCTTACTTCCCTCACTCTCAAGTGAGGGAAATCACAGAGTGAGGGAATAGGGAGCGCACCGAAAATTACCGAAATTCAGTATGGAGAATATTGTTATAAATTACAACCCGTAAGTGTACTGATTTCTGTGTGCTTTACAGTAAAATATTGAATGAATCGAAATGCGAAATAAAGTAATAAAACAAAGAATGCGCAAAACTTGTAATTATCATTTATTACAATAACATTTATTTTTTTCTTACCTATTTCGTCTGAAAACAGTTCAGTTAAATCGGTGATTGTTGGTCCTATTACTATAGATTCTTATCTAAGAATAAAATCATATTTAATTTAAAAATTGAATTGATTCAACTAAGTAACATAACAAATTTGAGTATTAGTCGAAAATTCAAATTTTTAACCTCCGAAAATCTCAAGTTCACAGGACATCTCTTCGGGAAAGCGAGGCGTCTGACGCACCGACCGCAACTATCAAAGAGAAATCTTTTCCGTGTATCAATATCGGCGGGCAAGCCGGCGCGGCATCGGGACTCTATTCTTTTATACCCGATGATATTTTTATCAAATATATCTGGATGAAAATAGTTTCATTTTTTTCATGTTCTTCATTACGTAATGAAAATTGTTTCCACATTGATATCATCTACATATTACATCAATATTACGTGTGCGTGTGTGTGCGTGTGTGTGCATGCATCCTACTAATTTACAGAACCCAGATTCGTTGTCGGAACGCAAATAGTAAACTTGGCTTTCAAATCAGAATGTTAGGTGATCATTCTTATATCCTTATGATAAGCGTTGCCAGACGTCTGAATAAAGCCTGACACAGTCAGGCTTTTTGGTTGCGTGTCCGGCCAAATTAGATGGTGTCCGGCTTTTGTTAGGCTTTTTAAATTTGACCACTTCCTTACATTATTGCGATTATTGAAGTTAATATTGTAATGAATATTGAAGAATTAATAATAAAGGAGACTGATTTATTTAATTGTTGTTATTTCGCTAGAACTTAAAATATATTACGGTAAATGATAAAAAGCATTGTTTTACTTTAAAAGAAATGTCTTTTTACTAAAATGTCCGGCTAAACTCGCTGGTCTGTCCGGCTCTTCGGTTTTAAGACCAGGCAATCCTACATATGATGTACTGCCTAAACAATACGTCGGATGAATACAAGAAAACTGCTTGAGCGCGCCGGGAACTACTGAAAGAGAAATACAAGAAATCACATTTAGGTAATCAAAAAAGCGATTAATGTATAAGAGAAAGACATATGTAAATAATTGAAATGAAAAAATATTTATAGTAACCTAGCTGTTCCTCGCGACTTCGCCCGCGTGGAATTTATTACGATTGAATCTCATGGGTTAGGGTTATAATATTTTTACAAACGAGCATGCAGCGCGCAGTCCACTTATGGTAACTGGATGCTGTAACATTTATCCTCGACTAAAATTCAAAATGCACATGTTGTCTCCCCTATAGGCTTATGTAGAATTCCTGGTTATTAATAAAAAAGGGTCTACGATACTCTACATTTACCATACAAAACACATCAGTATTAAACTGCTAATTAACGCTTATATTCTGTGAAAGCATAGTCTTTGCCCTGTCGATCAAAATCATTCGGTATATATACAGTAACCATAGAGAATGTGGTTATATAGGTCTTTGACAGTAACCTATGCCATTCGTGCAGCAACCATGATATAGATGCAACGTGGCTCTACCACGTGGCGCTACCACGTTAAGACGATATATCATACACACACATTTTATAATTTTTCATTAGCGTCAACAATTAGGTATAAAAAATCAAATTGGTTAAGCTCGTAGTCCATGCAAGAATGCATCTTTTACTCCACATCATAAATATGTTAATAAAATCTTATATTTATTTCTTATTACATTTAATAATAATTCCATTTTCAGCATACGACTTCTCGTACTTCAAAATAATCCTATAATTCAATAATATATTATTTAATTCAAGTTCAAAACTCACTCTTCGTAAATATCATTAATACTGCCACAAATTTTAAAAATCAAAATAGCGCCAAAATATTTCACGCTGTTAATATTTGTTTAAATTGCATAATAGGAAAATATACGGTGGCAACAAAAAAACATCTTCACAATGTTGAGAGGGCGTGAAATTATTTTCCTTAGCGTATGCAGATTAGGGGAGGGTTCTAGCGCGATTCGGGATTAGTTCCGGTTTACTTTTTATAGGATTCCGATGATAAATGTTACTATTGGATATACTAACGGGTGGCGCGTGTAATGTATCCAAATAAGCTTTTTGAAAACTTATTTAAAATACGATGATCGTATTTTTATATGTACGATGTTGTATTGTATTTATTTTTTTATTATTTATTACCAACACCTAAGAGTTGCCGTTGCTGTGCTTCGTATTGTGAGTGACTATAACTGGTGACTCATTTAACAGGTTACAACATATTCCGCCTTGTTCCTGAGAGGGACAAACCATAGCATTCTGATTCTTGATCGAAGACAAAAGTAGGTAGCTATGCACGATTGTACTTAACATCATGTAGACTGTGTAAATTATGGGTCGCCTTTACTTCGATAAGAATAAATTATATTTTTGCACTATAAAGTATTGTTAGAAACATAATAACAAAATGAGTAAATCATTTTTTTATTAGACGTTTAAATTCACTGCTGAGTATAAGTCTTTTCGTCGTACGTATAATCACATTTAATCATCTCAGTTGACCATAAATTCCACTGCTCAATAAGTACGTCTCAGACTGCTTTTAAAGGAATATTTGCCAGAGATGCCACGTTTGGCGGGTAGGTTGGCAACCGTTCCTACTATTTCGAGGAGTTGTTATCAGGAAGATGCTGCTGGTCATCTTCAGTTTCATTGGCCTCAATTGCCTCTCGCGACACTTGAGAGATGCTGTAGGATAAACAAATAATGATACATTTATAAAAATATTTGCCATTAAGCTCCCCAAACTGCCTGACCGCGTTAGTGAGCGTACAAATACGACCGTTGCACTAATAGTGCTGATTACCATACTGATCATCTGTCGTCATCTGGAAACCAAAGTATCGTCCGTCAAACATCAGGTTGCACCGCAAGTATGTGAAGTTTCCTTTAGAAGACAAATCTAGTAGGTGTAGGGAGAATCACTTACAGTCAGTAATAGTTAGTAATTACACTATTTGTATAAAACTTTTGTTTACTCAAAAAAAATTAGTTGTAGCACGAATAGGTCGGCTCGACTGCGGTAGGACCACCCTCTCACAGAATACCAACGTAACATAGCAGCTCAATGCTGCTGTGTTTCGTATGTTTAATTTAGAGAACTAGAGACCCGTTTTACTGGAAATGAGGCACTCCATTTTAGTCCTCACGGGTGATAACGCATCACCATTTTCATTCTTAATCGAGGATAAATGTAGAGGTCTATGGGCCACAGCATCCACCCATCACGTGGACTGTGTGCTCGTTTGACATCCTATTCTATAAAAAAAATATCATCGAATACCAGAAAAACGTAACACATTTTTAACTGATAGTTTTTCTACATTGTGTTATAAAGATCCGTATGTTATTATAAAAGTACACAAGCCATTACTTCAACAATTCATCTTAATGCGTTTGAAATGTGATAATAAACATATCGTCACTTTGCTATCGCCATTTTCAGGAGACAGACAAAAAACGAGGAAAGTCACGGCGCAGTCGGGAGGACGGACGGTTGCCTATCCCGAAATATGATTTATAGATTGGACGTCAACAGCAATACGCTTTCTATACGTCACGGGACGTGTCACCGCCGCATTGGGTTGGGGGATGAAGAAAAATACATTTTGTTGTAGACTCGCTAAACTACGCCGCGTGCGAGATCACACACACAAATACAACTTGATTCATCCTTTTTTGTACCAAGTTATGCGTATGTAGTTACCTGGAAGTTACGTGAAGAGTCCTGTTTTAACTATTGCTTCATCATCATCATTACAGTCATTTAAAGATCACCGCTCAATCTGGGCCAATCTACCTCATAGATTGATTCATATGGAGGATATTTGCCAGAAGCCACGCTTGTGATGCGCGTTGGCAACCGCATTAGTTGTTATCAGAAAGATACACACAGCACAGCGCGAGCACACAGTCCACCTGATGTTAAGTGGATGCTGTGACCCATAGACATCTACATTTATCCACGATTAAGAATCAAACCCGCAGATGCGTTGTCACGCCTGAGGACTAAGATGGAATGCCTCGTTTCCAGTAATAAAGGGTCTGCGGATCTCTACACTCACCATACGAAACACAGCAGCATTAAGCTGCTATTTTACGCTGGTATTCTGTGAGAGCGTGGTACTGCCCAAGTCGAGCTGACACATTCGTGCTACTACCATAATATAGCTGCAACGTGGCTCTACCACGTATACCGCCATCTCCTGTTTTAGTTTCCCTCTGTCACCTACCGCCTGTGACACCTACGCGATATATAAAAATCAGGTACTACTTAAGATAATACTTATTATCATTATGTTTAAGTGCTATCATATAAACGTTATTTCTGTTGGAATTATGATTGGCTGTCATAATAATGATACCGAGTACCGGTTGGAAAAAGGATCATAGTCCTGCAGGATTCCTACTGCGTTTCGTTTCATACGATACGCGAGCCGGTGATCCAATTGACATCGAACCATATTTTATTTCTCAAGTGTTACAAAGCCTATTTTTGATGACAATAGATATAGATTTGATCGCGTAGTGATGGTCGTAAGCGGTGAAAGGAAAACAAACTAGGAAATGGGCAGTAGCGTCTGCCTTATAAAAACATGAAAATAAAAACTACGGTTGCCAAACCACCCGATAAGAGTGGCAGCTATGGAAAATGTCGCTATATACGGTAATCTTGACGGCCTCGTTAATCTAGTGGTCAAAAACTTGCTGGTCATGAGGTCCTGGGTTCGAATCCCGAGTCAGACCAAAATCAGTTATTTGGTTTTCTGTCAAGAAATTCTCAGCAGCCGTACGGGGTCAATAAGTTGGCGGTCTTTCAAGCCTGTGCCTCGGAAAGCTCGTAAAGCCAAATGGCTTTACGTGTTATTCAACAGGACCGGAGAAAGATCAGGTGCAGGATAATCTGTCCTGCACAAGTCGTGTCGAACTACCGTACCATCGGACTGTGAAAGTCAGGGAATAGAGAGAACACATGTACTTATGCGCAACACTCGTACACTGTAATCTATGCCGAAAATCGGTCTGAAGAACATTATTATTATTATTACGAGGTGACCTATGAGAAGACCTATGTTCAGCAGTTAACTTTGATAGGCTTTAATGAATTAATAAATCTTTTAGACCAGAAAAGATTAAAAATAGAGCCACACTGCATGTACTGGTCAGGCCACGCTAAGTCAGCTCGATCGGGAAAGGGCCACGCTCTCATACCGGAGTAAAATAGCAGCATAATGCTGTTGTGTTTCGTATTGGAGTGTAGAAAAACGAAAACTCTCTTACCACGTTTTTATTAACTCGCTGACTTCTGTTTCAGTACTAATTTCAAATTAATTTTAAACTAACTTCTTGAGACCGAAAGTACAATATTTAAATACTGATTACTGATTAAAACTGGAACTAGTAAAAATGATGGTCATTTCGAATTATAATTATTACTGCTAACGAAGTATTCTATCCTAATATGTGGGGGTGACCACGTATCCACATTGCAATCTGCTCTGGCTTCGCACGGGTAGTTTCTGGATCGCGACAACAGCGCCATCAACCGCGTTCGAAGTGAAGTTAAGCCGTCAAAATAGGTCTTGAACATGTTTTGCGAGACTAACGCACGGCAATATATACCAGGGTAGTTTGAAAAGTTTACTACCTCAACGTGAAGACGGCAGCACCCGTCAATAAAACTTAGTGCATGTAGTTGCGCATCTTTTGACAGCTATACACCAAAATTTCATGTATGTAATTTTGTGGCCGTGAGAACTTGGGAGACGATGAACGTGCGGCACGTCCAAAAATTGCAACTACTGACGATAACATCGCTAAAGTTCACCAAATGGTGCTGGACGACCGTCAAATGAAAGTGAGAGAGATAGCAGAGGCTATGAAAACGTCCAAAGAACGTGTTTGTCACATATTAAATTAACATTTAGGCATTAGAAAGCTGTCAGCGCGTTGGGTGCCGTGTTTGCTCACGTTAGACCAAAGATGTGTTTGAATTAATATTTCCAACGCTCTGTTGGCGCAGTTTAGGTGGAATAAATCTAAATTTTGGCACCGATTAATTACTGTAGATGAATTTTGGATACACCATTACACGCTCAAAATAAAAATACAGTCAAACCAGTGGACTGCAAAAGGGGAGCCTGCTCCGAAAGGAGCAACAACTTTTTTTTCAGCTGAGAAAGTGATGACGACTGTTTTTTGGGATAGTCTTGAAGTTATCTTAATCGTTTGTCTTCAAAAAGATAAAACCATTAAAGGAGCATACCACGCATTATTACTTATCAAACTGAAGGCAGAAATTGCAGAAAAACAGCCACATTTGCACAGAAAAAGAAAATCCTGTTTGACCATGACAACGCGCCGTCTCGAACACCTATGAATTACGGCTCGAACTCCTTGGCCATCCGCTTTACTCACCAGATCTAGCCCCCAGCGACTTCTTTTTATTCCCTTGTTTAAAAATTGCGCTCGGAGGACAGAGATTTTCGTCAAATGAAAAACGCCGAGTAATATTTGGACGGGTTAGAGAGATAGGAGCATCGCTAGTAGAAGTTTGTAGAGTTACAACGAGACTATGAAGAAAAATATAAAATATTTTTAACCAAAAATGTCTTGTATCTTTGTTAGGTCGGAAATTTTTAGACCACCCTCGTAATGGTATATATAAGATGTAGATAATATAAGATTTTGATCACATAATATAGGTTGGACTATGTGGACGTTTGTCATCCCTACTTCTATAAAAAATCAAAATCAAATTCTTATAATATTATTATCTTTCACATATACGGTCCCATATACGGATATCTTTTAATGTTTCTATGCTAGTTTTATCAACTAATTCGTTAGCATAAGGGTTTCCAGGAGTATAAAAAGTATCTCTATGGTATGATATCAATGAAGACTGTTCGGCCTAGCGTCATGACGAATACACACTATAGTATTTGTCCCGTACAATATATTTAGTGTATTCTTTGGTACTAGTGTCCTAAGTGTCGCGTACTCGAGTTGCACACACTTACCGGCTCTCTGACGAACGCTTTTCACTTTGCGTTAAGCCTCCGATGAATAAGTAAAATAAATACAATTCTTAAAGACTTACAAATAAAGGTGAATGGTGAAGAAACATTAATTAATTAAAAATCTCAAACATTCTGTTCTTTTTATCTCTTAAATTCAAAATGCATGGTAATGCATTATTTTACCTAAATGTCATTCATAAATATCTAACGCCAACTATTTTACTACGCACGCACACATTCGTGTGGGTCGGTCAAGGGTCGGCAAAACGTGGTAAATTTAATCGCACACAGGATAGGGCGGGTACGCATAGTTGTTGCTCATGAATCATATTCAGCTTGAGATCATTTCAAATAAAAGTAGAATCTTTATTTACTCATATTTTCAAAAATTGTAATAACGGTATAATCATTATTTATATATTTTAACTTACATATAAAATTTGGATACATTTTGAAAAGTAACCCCGTTTAGATATGAATAATAAGTAAATGGGATTCCCACATATTACTTTAGTACATTAATTCCCTGTTGAGACTTCAGACCATTTTAATAAGGTGCCGAAAACATGCTCAACTTCTTGCAACTGTCACTCACGCACTCTAAATTCTTCTTTTTGTTAAACAGACCGTAAAAAGCCTGCATGTACACATATGCACCTAAAATCATATTGTTGGTTGGAAATTATTTTAAATACATAAATGTGCGTATGTGCCTGTAATTACATTAATTATGTTAACCAAAGGCTTTTTTTACTTTAGACCCTGGTCAAACTTATATTCATGTTACCGCCGAAGTTCATCCTAACAAGGAAGTATGAAATAATATACATTTTATTTTGTATCACTATTTTTCCTGATCGTTTTATAAGGAAATCCTTTTTTACCAATTTCATGGTTACGGAAAAAACTCAAGACTCCAGACAACATTTGTTACATCAAATCGAACAATAATCGCTCATATTGTCAGTTACAATACAATTTGTTTGGAAACTCGACGCGTGAGAGAAATAATAACAAATGATTCGCGCCCTAACACCGCCTGGCATTGAAAGATCACGCCTATTGCTCTCTTGATGATGAAAAAAGAACAACATTATTGTACAAGATAGAGTTTAATAATTTGATTCTTACTTCCAAAGAAATGTGACGAAAATAAGGACCAAAAGTATACGTAATGTCTCCCACGTAGTCACACAGTACGCACAAGCGTACTCACACGATTTAAAATAACAATTTACGTAAATCCGAAGAATTATAAACTTATCTATATTTCATTACAGCGTGTATAGTTTTTAATCACTAATTTAAATTGGAATCTTTCAAACAAAGCAAAATATTAAAAAAATAACCAGTATCAACTTTTTGTATTTGACGTCGTTTCAATGATATGTCGCTATGTACATACTGTAGTGTTCGGATGATTAAAATTAATTGTAATGCGAATAATCGACAAAAATATTCCAAAAATCGGTAAAAATAATCAAATAATCGTATTATTAATTTTTTAATGTATTATTTGTTTAATAAAATTTTTATTTTTAAAATTCCTTAAATTACATGAATCATGAATGTATGATATTTCGGCCGGGCGCGACAGGGGAACAAAAAACTGCTGCCAGAATGGAAGCCTGACGGGAGTGGTTCTAGCTACTGCTACGTTAACAAACAAAAAAATCACTATAGTACAGCCGGGCGCTACCGGGGAACGAGTACCACGCTCTGCTACCAGAATGTTACGGCCCAGAGTTGCCCAGACAAGGGTCGACTAGGTTAGGGCCCGTGAATAACCAGCTCGACGAGCAACTAAGGCACGAGCCCAGTGGCTTATGGAAATTTATTATATAAGAAATGTACAAGCACACCCCTTACCTAGTTCTGGAGTAGGTTAGACTCCAGGGCGTCGTCAGCGTGCGAAGAACGGTGTGTAGTGAGTGCTTAGCAGATGTCACCAAGGCAGGCCGGACAACCCGCCGTCGCTGCACTGCTCCAAAGTACGCCCCCACTTCCGGGCGCCGAACTCCAGTCTCACTTCAATTAGCACAGTTTAGAGTTCAATTGAATAAGCGAATTCACTTCGTACTATATCAAAATGCTACGTAAGCTAAACCTCAACGTCAAATCCAGCACAAAACTTCCTCTACTCACTACAAATAACCTGATCCAATATTCTAGACTATAATACTATAGCGCTTCCGTGCAATATCAAACCGCCGCGTTGACAACTAGTCGACACAATTAACAGCAAATGAAGTTAAATTAATCAAGCGATCTCAAACAAACGCCTAGTCACGTAT
>DWHP01004548.1:0-12501 GCA_018247895.1 Parnassius honrathi
TTTCTACTGCATTTATTCTACTCTCGTGCTTCTTCTGCCACACCCAACTTTCACTACCATACGTTAAAGTAGGGACTTATACAGCATTGTGAATTGCCATACGTACCCTTTTGACACATTTTAACTTTTCACAATAGAGTGTAGAGCCACATTTAATTTAATTCCTTATCATATCTCCCGTCCCTGCTGAATACACATCCCAAATATATAAACTCATCCATTTGCTTGCTCTGGCAAAATCCACCTTACGTTTCCACAGTGAACTATAATCGTCCGTAATTCGTGAAAGAGTCGTAATATTCATCATAATATTCATCATAATAATCCCATTATTTTTGATAAAAGAGGTGAGTCAAAAAATGCCAACAGCCTTTTAAGCTGCATCGCCACACCCACTGGACAAAATGGGGTGCTAGATTTTCTTAAATGTCGCTTTACATCCTATCAAATTTTAATAAAAGTTCCAAGCTTATTATTTTCAACGTTTTTATTATTTTAGTTTAGTATCTTACACCAATATCCTGCTTTACATCTGTTACTTAAACTGTGTCAGTAAATGTAAGTTGGTACTTCACTTCGTTTCGGAGCTAAGAAAACTGCTTACATCGAAATAGGCTTCAGGCGGCTACGGAAAATAAACAGAATCCGAAATTAGTAACAATACTGGTGTACCGATGTTTCGCTGACCGTATCGAATATCAAAATACTATCGGTAGCTGTAGTTGCTCAGGAAGTTCTATTGTGCATACACAGACACAAACATAAATGCTACCTAGATGTTGGATATTGACAGTATTAGGTATTCGATATAACGTTTGTGCACTCTGATTGGAGGTAGGTTTAGCAGATGGTTTATTTTGGATTTTAGAACTATACAAAACTTTATTATTTAACTAAAACATATTATAGACTATATTAGTACAAACAATTATTTCACAATGGTTGCAAATAGTCATCATAAGAACGCTCTATTACACTAGACATATTGGCTCAGGATCCTTGCAATTTTCCATCATTTGAACAATTTATTAATATGACGGCGAGAAACAGTCAAGCTGCATAGAAAATTATGTTCGATGTTTTTTAGCGATCACATTCACACTAAAGAGATACACACGTAGCAAACATTGCTACCCGACAGTTGCGCCGGGCAAGCCATGCTTTAGATTTAGTCTAGTGAGCCATATTGCTGCTTAGTTTTATTGTACGCATAGGACCGCGTGGACTTATACTGTTATAGAGGGGAACGCCTGCATACTCACCTCCGATATGTCGGTGGAACGTGTTGTTTTATGACGGTAGCTTTTAATTTGTGTCTGTTGTTATATCCCTTGAATCACTTTTTGAAATATCAGCCCTAAGGATGACAAACGAGCACACAATGCATCTGATGGTAAATAAATGTTAGGGCTCATATTCATCTATATCTATTCCTAATATGAATCAAAATGCGGATGTGTTGTCACCCCTGAGCAGAGGATACTATAATACACAATAGAATGGTTGTCAAACTTATTTTGTACGAGGGTCGGCGTCGCTGGAAGCACACATATAAGCAGTTACGTCGTATTATCACTACTACAAACCCGATTCGCTGTGTTGACAGACTGATTAAATTTAAACATTTTAGACTTTTGATTAATGTTCAAGATCATCATTAAAAAAATCGTTTAAATTTTAATACATATTTATTTGTAAATAGTGTGCAGTTCGGCATTTGCTAAATAATTTGCTTGCGAAATTTGGAAACGATTGTAACGCCAAAAGACATCTCGTGTTAACAGTTATACGTGTGAATTGACATCTTAGTGACATTTTAGTGGCTACACGGGCTCCGCCCACTCCCCCGTTCTATTATGTATGTTTTATTGTATTCTATGCCGAGAAAGGACCACGCGAAAGACTCTCGGAAACCAGTGTTAAATAGTATAATATGCTGCTGTGTTACATATGGTCAGTGTTTACAACCGGAGACTACAGTTACTGGTGACGAGGCATTTCTGCTCACAGAGATGACAACGCATTCATATTTTGATTCTTAATCGATGGTAGATCCAGGTACAGATACCGAGAGGTAGGCTTTGTTCTCATTTATCACTCTTACTCTTACTCTTAGCGAAATTTTAATAATATAATACTATAACGTTACGTGGTAGAGCCACGGTACAGCTTTTTTATAGAATATCTCTATCTCTCACAGAATATCATCGTAAAATAGCAGCGTAATGTGTTTCGTATGGTGAGTGTAGAGAACCGGAAAACCTTTTTACTGGAATCGAGGTATTCCATTTTAGTCTTTTTGGGTGACAACGCATTTGCATTTTTATCCTTAGCTTAAGATAAATGTGGATGTCTATTGGCCACAGCATTCGCTTGCAATCGGGCGGACTGTGCTCGTTTGTCACCCAATGCTATAAAAAATTATAAGAAAAAGATACGAAGTCAACGAGGCGGCAATCCGATATACTGTCAGAAATGCGGAATCTCACGTAAAACATGCGGACCAGGATATAAATTTGCGCGTTACTGATTTCGGTTGGATTAGAACCTAGAACCTAATCAATTAGACATGTGCGGAGACTGCTTAATCAGGACGCTGTCGTCGTTTTTGGTTACGTGTAATAAATTATCTATCGTAAATCTGTCTATGTACCACTCTTTTTTAACCATACGTCAAGATTATTTTAGTTTAGTTGGTTACATAAGAAATTTAAATAAAAATTTATCTCTTGTTTGGATCAATCTAGTATAATACGTAATACTTTTTCATCCTCCCGTTATATTTCACAACTGGATATGGGTCACCGTCAAACGTCACGTTTTGTTCTCAGATTGACAATCACAATACCAAACGTCTCGTACCTTCGATTCTACTACTCGTCGCTGGTCTTGGTATTTAGTACCTGCCATAAATGAGATGGTATATCACACCACCATGTATGAGATTTTGGCACATCCTGGCACTACCCATAGACGCTTCTTATGACATCCACAGAACAATTTTTTAAATGTTTTTATTAAAACAAACCTATGTACATTATTAAAGAAATCATCTCGCCAAACAACAATCAATTTGCCAGCGTGTACACGCTCATAAGAACTATATATTTTTATGCATCGTCACTTACAATACAAATGCAATTAATTACAAAAAAAAGCAAAGACTACTACAATTAACTAATAAATATTTAAAAAGAAGAAAAAACCAAAATCAATCAAACAATGTATACTTAAAGCAATAATGTAAGCTCATATCTCAGTTAATAATGACAGTTTTTTAGAAACGGGGTGATGAATTTCCTTGCCACGCTAACATACGACAAGTTCTATTACAATATTACTTATGATAATGGAATTCACGCACTGCATTTTCAAGAATATTCAGTGCGAGAGACTCAACAACGTTACTGTAAAGATATATCAAAATTTAATGATACAAGGCGGCTTAACCCTTAAAAGACGAACGATTGGAAACAGAGGCATTATTTATGGTAATGTTACATTTCATTCGCTAGGCAAACCGGCTCATTTGAATATTTTAACCATTAATAGGCAAAATTAGCGTCTTTTCTTGGTCTGATTTGGGATCGCCTAAATGTAGGTTAAATATACTTTGACTGTAATTTTATTGACATTTACGTCGTTTAACTTACCTATTTGTAAAGTTTAACTTACCTATTTTAAATGTGTTTTACAATAATATATAAGGCGAATAAGGTACCATAGACAAAATTACGTTTTTATTTATAAACATAAAGTGACAAACAAAGTTAACGTTCTCTTCACTGCACTCCACGACTTTTTCTGATACCAGGGCGGCGCCACGTGAATGAATGAAATGATGTGTAATATTTGACGGATTTGGTAGCCAGAAAGTTAACTTATTTGAAAAATGTAAAGGTTAATATTCCTTTCTGTACTATTAGATTTATTAAATATTAGATTAAAGATAAATAAACCAAACCCGTTTTTTATTCATAAAAGCAGAAATATTAAAAAATATTTTAAATGTGCAAAGAAGTAAAGAGCAAACAACTTAGGCATAGTTTTGTGTATTAATATAATACTCTAGAAAGTGATAAGCTTTTATAAAAAACTAGCTACAGTTAAATGACGTTGTGTAACAAAAATATTCACCTCAGTTTCAACTAGCGACACCTAGTGAGCGCAAGATTATTAACCCTCATTGGCTACTGCAGTCCATAGGCTCCTGCAGCCAACTTCAATACATTTTAATGGAACATATTATATTAATAAACTTTCAGAATTGTTACTATAAATCTAATATACATTTTCAATATATTTCTCTAATACAATCTCCTCCTGTGGGTGGTCGCCTGTTGCGACATAGTCTACTGGACGAAATGGGATACGTAATGGATAATCTTACACCACCATCATACGCTAAGACTCACATTATATTTACTTTTATTGAAAATAAAAGAAGTATTTTAATTTTGAACACAAAAAAACCTTACCAATGCATAGAGCTCATGGTCACTTTTAAATTACCTCTAAGAAAAATAAAACTTATTAATTTAAATAAAAATGTCGGAAAATCTTATTAAATTTTATATCAATCATTTTTATAAATTAATCGTAATTTTAGATTGAATGACGTCAACGGAAGTCGTCCAAAAGCAACAAGCAAACAATTGTCACTCACTGGAGTGAATCGGACTGAATCGGGCAACGACTAGTCGCGAAAATGTCGTCCCAATGTTATAGGTATAAGGTTAAATGTTTAAAAACTGCCAGATGATACTCACTGACGCACTTCTCAGTTCTCAGCCTCAGTCGGGAGAAAATCTCTCGTAATGATTCAGAGATATTCAAGAAATAGTTATGTATAGCATAATACGCACGCAGGCTTACATTTTAGTATTATATTCATATTTTAAACAAAATACAACAAAATGTTGCCTTCTACTTCATTTTCTTTACATTCTTAAAACCGAGATAGCTCAAACACCATAAATAACTAAGCCAAAAAAATCAGCAAAAATAAATAAAACAACGGAACTCTAAGAAAATGTATGAACAAGCGCATCCGAGCACCCTGAACGTAGTTTTCATTTTAAAATTTTGTTTTTTAGTGACTGTCCAAAAATCTAACATCATTGCAAAATTTATTAAGTTATTGCACGACCAAAACTTTAGGGATAGACATAATGTATTATGAAATATTGGTTTATGGTAAGAGAGCATTATATTATAGAATCATTTATCAAAAAATTTTGAAAAATTTACCAAATATTTTAACAATGTGGAACTGAATTCCTAGATTTTCCTTTAAAATTACTAAGAAAAGGATGAAGTACCACGTGCCAAGTGTATGTAACTATAAAAATGTCCCCAATGTTTTGTATTAAGATGATACCATTGCAACAATGGTAAACTGGATCGACAGTGACGTCAATAGGTATACAAACTGAATGCCGAGTATATCACGTTTTAGGATTGCGAAGTAGCGTGGATTGGAAAAGAAATAATTTTTAATAACACAAAACTGAGGTTAAACTGATCCACCAAACCTGATTTCTACATTCAATATGTAATTTGGAAATCAAAGTTGTTCTAATTTTGAGAGATAAGACTACGTATTTTAATTTTAAGTAATTACACAAAATCTTAGTACGTAACATATAGATGATTTGCTTTATATGTTAACACAGGTCACTTGACGATAAACGCATTATATGGCCGATAAACAATACGTAATCAATATATATTGCTTAAGATCAAAATTCAGATGCATTGTCAAGAAAAGATTATCTCTAGCCTTTACACTTACCATATGAAACACAGTACGAGTAGAATTATGCTGCTATTTTACTATGGTATTCTTTTAAGAGCGTGATTCCACCACGGTGGAGCCGACCCATTTGTTTTGCAGTTAATACATTTGTAACGTAGCTTGGCTCTACCTTGTAAAAAGAGAAACCAGTCTCATATCTCTATACATATAAAAGAGGATGTTTATATAATATTTACTTTTTATTTATTTAAAAGCGTTTTTGTTCTAACCATAAAGATTACAAAGGGCGGACTTAATGCCAATTAGCATTCTCTGCCAGTCAAACCACGGCGTGGTGAGAAATTAGTGGCAATAACTAAATATAATAAATTTATATAGCTAAAACACAAATATACGAAATCGTTTAACTTAAAATCTATTCGATCAATCACCATGAAAATTAGTATTATATATACTAATTTTCATGGTGTATTTTTCAATGCAGAGGATTTATGTTTATAAACTAAAAACAAATTGATTATTTTAGCTTTTTTTTCAAACAAGCGCGGCAATTAGTAAACTAAATAGAATAAGCAAAAATAAAACACGCTGCTGAACATAACCTATGATATTAACTGGCAGGAAAATATCTGCCAGGTTCAGCTAGTAATATACAAAATACAAGAATACAGTTTTAATTAGGTCTATGGTATGAAAAACTCAATAATAAAGGCATATTATGTATTGAACGCTACGTTCGAGTACGTCCCATACCCATACAGTATACATTAAATTAAAAATAAATTCGACCATTTTGTTTTGGTTGATTTTTTTCGAAAGATTTATGTTGTCAATAATTTTATAAAATATATAATACAAGTGCTTTTAATTTTGACTTGGAAGAAGACTATTTTATTTAAAAACTTAATTTTCCGCATGACCTCTCTAGTAAAACCGTCTTTTGTAGGATTGCATATTGCGCAAATTTATGTTTTTTGCATTCAATCTCTCCTTGAACCTTCATCAACGTACTTGTACGTGCTCGTATATATCTACACTGCTTATCGACTTTATTTTTTATACTCTGTAACTAATCACATCGTAGAATACTATTATACACACTAGAATGTCTGTCAACCTTATTTTGTACGAGGGTCGGCGTCGCCGGGAGCACACATATAAGTAATTACGTCGTATTATCACTACTAATATCACGATTCGCTGTGTTGACAGACTGAGTAAATTTGAACATTTTATACTTTTGATTAATGTTCAAGATCAACATTAAAAAATCGTTCAAACTTTAATACATATTTATTTGTAAATAGTGTGCAATTTGGCATTTTCTAAATAATTTGCATGCCAAATTTGGAAACGATTGTAACGTCAAAACAAAACTCTTGTTGACAGTTATACGTGTGAATTGACATGTTAGTGACATTTTAGTGGCTACACGGGCTCCGCCCACTCCCCCGTTCTACAATGTTTGTATTATAGTATTCTATGGCCGATCCATTGCCACTTCAGGCAATCAATGGTTACAGCTGGTTTAGGATCGTCATTTTTGGAATTATTGGGGTACGCTTATGTTTAGAATTGGGTCTGTAAAGATAAATCATGATGCATTAACAATATTGTAGACATAATATAATGATTTTACGATGTACTGTTTACTTTTCATCTTTGACCCCGAGTTCGGAGTAATATAAGGAGTTATCTGCGCTAAACGTGTAGACGAGACGTGTGAACATGTACCGTGAACATACACCCCATGAAATCTATCTGTATTCTATGTAATGTCTAATGTGACAAAATTCGTGGAAAAGATGAGATACAGATAAAACGCTGGGATTGGGAAACCTGAAAAAATGGGGAAAAAAATGAAAATGTTACAAATATTTTCCCGTACCTAATAAATCGGTGCATGACTATATGTGTTTTTAAATAACCATGTGCTCAGTTACTACATTATATACAATTTTAAATAATATATTATAGTGAAATTTTTTTGTAACTTTGTACCTGTAGAAAAGTGTATTAATACTTTAATTTCTATGGAAACAGTCTGAATCGATGACTGGTTTCGATGATGTTGATGCTGCTAGCCTATGCGGTTCTCACAGATTCATTCATCATCATTGCATTTTTATTTAAAAAGTGAATGTAATTTCATACACTCCGTATCGTTACCTGCCTAACGACGACTTCTATGACTGTCACAGTGCACGTGGCAGTTATCCCACAGGTTGAAGGCGTTGCTTGACGTTTTGAGTCGGAGCTTTAGTTGCTGCGCTAGCGCGTTGGAATGTGTCTCAGCACTCTCGAAGTAGCGCCGAGACATTTCCTTGAAATATTCAGAGATCGTCGGAAGTTGACAATCTCTGTGTAAATCCGAGTTACGCTGGTACCACCCTGCTGCGGTAGCGATGCGAATGAATCTATTTTGGACAACTTGTAGGTCGTTCAGACGTTCGGGAGCTGTGTGTTCGAAGGTTACGCTTGCGTAGGACACGATAGGTCTTACTCAAGCTTTGTAGAGGGGGAGCTTGTGTCTTAGGGACAGTTTGCTCTTGCTGTTAACTAGCGGGTGGAGTCGACTAGTGACGAATTTGAAAGTTCATGGGGTGGTAGAATGTGAACCCTAGATATTTGGTGGTTGAATGCCATGGGATTTGGCGGCCGAATAGGCTGATCGTACCTAGTGAATTTTTCGGGTTTAAGTTACGACAATTGAGAGGGAGTCTTCTTTGAAAGTATATTGCTATACTTTTTTTAGGGTTCACTTCGATTCTCCATAAGCAAAACCTTTCGCCTAAGTTATTGGCGGATCTGTGGTGCATCTTTGTGAGGAATGGCTTACTGAAATGTGAAAAGTAAAGTGCCGTGTCGTCGGCTAAGAGGGCGGTGTTGATTACGGGGTCTTTCGGGATGTCACTCGTGTAGAGTGTGAAGAGGAGTGGGGATAGAACGGAGCCCTGAGAGACTCCAGCCTTAAGGGAGCACTTTGAGGAGCGAGTTCCCTCTATCCGAAATCTGAAATGGCGGTTGGCAAGGAAGGCTCTGATGATGTGCGTGAGCCTATCGGGCACGTTGAGTTTGTACAGCTTGTAGAGCAAGCCGTCGGGCCAGACCTTGTCGAACGCTTTGGCGACATCGAAGAAGAGGGTACCGGTGTTACAGATTCGACCGCAACTCCTTGAGTCGTAGAAGCTCTAGGATGTATTCCGTAAGGCGGTGGATTTGATTAGTGCACGAATGTTAAGGTCTAAAGCCGAACTGTTCGACAGGAAGAAGATTGTTAGTAAGGACGTGTTTACGGAGGCGATTTAATACTAAAAGTTCATAGACTTTGCCCAGTGCGCTGAGAAGACTAATGGGTCTGCAGCTAGAGGCTTGGTTGCGCGGTTTCCTTGGTTTCAGGATTCCTATGACGTCCGCTTCTTTCAATGCGTCCGGGAAAGGAGCAACTGGAGAGAAGGGTGTTGAAAATGTCTACAAGTAGGCAGACAAGTGGCGCTGAGAGGGATGTCAGCACCCTGTTGCTAGAGCCGTCAGAGCCGAGTGCTGATTTCTTCTTGAGGCTTTTGATGGTTTCTGTGACTTTGTCAACAGTCACAGGATCTAAGGAGAACCTGTAGGTGGTAGTGCGGCCTCACGCTCGAACTCCGCTTCGACCTCTGGAAGGTGAGCAGGATCCATGGGTTCATTAGAAGGAGTGCAATGGCTGTCTAAACCGTCCGCGAGGCATTAAGCTTTTACAGAGTCGCCAAAGGCGAGATCGGGTTTCCTGGTCTAATAAGAGGTGGCATGGGTAAGGATTGTTCTGCTTTCAGAGCTCGAGTCAACTGCCAGAAGGCATTGTAAGATGGCTCGATATCTTCCAGCGGATTGTCCCACTTGTCCTTCCTATATTCTTTAATGCGCTCTTTTACTTCGTTCTGGAGCTTGCGCAGTCTAAATTTATTTTCTATTCGTCGTATTGTCTGAGGGCCACGCTTTTTGCTCTCGTCAGTTGTCGAATGTCACTCGAAAACTTCAGGTGTCTATTGCTCGACATGCGAACCTTTCGAGAGCATTCTTCAACCGTTAAGGTGAAGTAGGCTGATAGGGCGGTGATCACTTCATTGGCTTCGTCTGGCGGATTTATGTTGTCGGGAATCGTATCTAACTGCTGAGAGGTCGTAGACTTGAGTTTGACCTCGAGCTTACATCAGTCCACAATGGTTTTGATCTGAAAGACCTCACCTGCGGGCTGGCCCAGATGTAGAAGGACTAGTCTATGGTCTAAGTTGAGCTCTAGAATTGTCTCTATGGATGCTGACAAACGGCTTATGACAAACGGACATCTTTGAATAACGCTACGACAAGGATGTCCGGTTGATCGAGTGAACGGGTAATGAGTTGGTGTCTTGGGTGCGATAACATCGAAGTTTGGTCGGTCCTAAGCTCAAACAATACGTTACCATTAGAGTTGTGTGAAGGCGAATACCAGGAGGAATGCTTACTGTTGTGGTCCCCAGCAATTATTACACTGGGGCCTAGGTTCAGCAATTCTAAAATGTCAGATTCTATTATGTGCTTCATTGGCGGCGGGTATGCCAAAACAATTGTAAGTGGCGGATGGCCGGATGTAGCTATTTTACATACAGAGACTTTTATGTTAGTTAACGAAGGAGCCTCGATCGGTACGCAGTGCAAGGACCTCTTGTAGTAGATCAAAGTGCCGCCTAAAGGGCCGGTCAACCTATCATTTCTAACTACTGCGTAATTTGCGACCGGAGGATGGCGATAGTTAAGTTTCAAAAATGTCTCTTTCACTAGCATAACGTCTACGTAATGGTTGCGCAGGAAGAGACTTTTGGTCTCTGAGCCCGTTAGCGTTAAAAAATGCGACGGTCAGAGAGCGTGATTTAAGTCTACCTATCTATTGTTGTACTGCCATTATGATTTTAATTTTTGTTTATTAGGCGCACTGGAAAGACCACATTGCGTCGATTAGTCCCACGTACTCAATTGTGGCGTTGTGATTGTCCTGAGAGGTTGTGGCTTCGCGAGGTTTGCGGGCCAAGGAAGATAATTCAGCGCCGTTTATCTAACTGAGAAGGCCGTAAACTAGAGAGAAGTCAGCGGCGAAGGAGGATGTATCTTGCATAGCAGGCTTGGGTTAGGAGGCCTGAGGAGGCGGCATTGGGCGTGTGGCGACGATTGCCGGAGGCTTTACCCACGCGTTGGGTTTTGGCGCAGAAGGCGCGAAAGAGATACCACCTTGCGCGGGGACCCCGGCGACGGGGGCGGGCTTGGTGGCAGTTTGAGACGTTGGAGCGGGCACCGAAGATGGCGCGGGTTTGGGGGCAGGCAGCCGAGGGTGCAACACACTAGGCTGATCCACACGTCTGGGACGGTGTTTGCCTCCGTGCTGTTTGCGTCGCGGCGCTTTAGAGCACCAGCGGTAGTTCACTGGGTGTCCCTCTTCGCGGCAATTAACGCAGCTTGGAGGCTCTGTCGTCTCTGGCGTGCGGTTGCAGTCGGTAGTGCCGTGGTCACCTAAGAACTTGACGCACCTAGGCCTGGCGTAGCAATTTCTGGCCGAGTGGCCGTACAGGCATTGGCCAGCGATGCCAACTGTACGGTTCAACAATTATTACGGGGGAAAATCTCTTTGCCTTCCGAAGATAAGTCCAGGATGACAAGGCAGAGATTAAGAAAACGATTCTTGTCTGTCTGGTGGTGCATTCTACGCACTTTATGGACCAGGTAGTTTTGCGCCTTAAGGTTGTCAAGTATGTGTCGGTGTCGAGTTTCTTAGGAAGTCCTCGAACGACAACACGAAGATTACGCTCCTCTGATAGGGCGTAGGTGATGATTTCTTGAGCATGCAGGTGACTAGTCACCCTGCGGAATTCCTCGGTCGAGTTTACGAACATACGTATTTTCATGCGCAGCGTTTTGCACCTTTGAGCAGTATATTTTTTAATATTCAACTAGTTTGACAGGTTACTCCACTTTGACTTATTTTTAATGATGATAGGTGGCGGCGGCTTTTCCCTACGTTCAGAAAGGGACCCATTTACTGCGGGCTTGGGGAGTTGAGCACGCGCTGCGGAGGCTGGCTTTTTCGCTGAAGTGGCGGTAGGTGACGGGGAGGCCGAGTTAGTCTTGGCTGTCATTTTCGGAGAAACGTGCTTGCGCTTTTTGCCCTGGACGAGGGTGAAGCCTTCATCTTCGGGCTTGGGCGGGGCGCGCACCTCGATCTCCATTTCCTTACCTGAGTCCGAGATTGAAACGGCATCCGAGTAGGCCGGGCCGGGAGATGACATCGCGAAGGGTGTGGGCCAAACTGCGTCATTTACAGACGTGGACGAAGCCAGTGAGACAGGGACGGAGGGAGTGGAGAGGGGGTTAGCCTCATGAAGGATCGGCGTGTCCTTGCGTTGCATGAGGTACGCCGTCCATATATCGGGGAATGATTTACGCAGGAAATCGACGAGATCGTCGTTTGGAAATGACGCCATTTTGTCAATGGTATTACAACTAGCACGTTGTTGCACAAATTGAGACCTAAGAGTTGTGTGCCCAATTAAACACCTATACACCGCGTTGGTATGCTAGGGTGAGTACCTAGCTTGTTACCTGGTGCAACAAGCAACACAGAAACTAAATTAAAATAGGTGACTGCCTCTGTGGGTGTGTTACACTCTACTTACGGTTTGCCGAAAAACCAGGAAGCCGGGAAGGAGAGTTACGCACAAACACTCTTGACACCA
>DWHP01004549.1:0-12499 GCA_018247895.1 Parnassius honrathi
ATCAAAATACAATAGTCTTTTTGTAATGAACTAAAACCTGACTTTTATATAGAGAATTTTGTATAGATTTTATAATGCCAAACTTCTTCATAGAAAGGCAGTTCCCAAATATAAATTTTAATGGTTTTAAGTGTGACTGCTCGGGATTTGCCGGGCGCATGCGACTGCATGAGAATTTATGGGGACTGAGGGGTTTAGCTAACAGTAAATAATGTTTTCCTTAACGAAATTTTCAAAATCAGTTGCTAAATGATAAAATAATTATAATCAATTAAGGGAATAGGTTGTTATCTTATAAAAAAACTCAAGCATGTACATAAATTTGTTGTCCATTTTAAGCCATTATTCACATCCCTAATCGTGTCTGACTGCCTAACTGGTCTATTGTTTGTAAACACAATTGATTATTATATGTTCGCATTTTGAATCCTGGGTCAGGCCAAAATCCAATATTGGATTTTTCTGTTAAGAAATTCTGAGTAGCAGCCCAAAGTCAGGATATTGACGGTGTTTCATCACCATGCCTTATAAAGCACATAAAGCTGTTGGTCCTGCTTCTTATTTACCTCTGGTTGGTCTACTTGGGCACTATAATTTTGTCCTGTGCTAATGGCTCTTCATTGAGACTTACAGTTGAGATTACTAGCGTAAAATAGCAGCTCAGTGAGTGTAGAAAACCGGAGACCTTTTTAATGGAAATAAGGCATTCCATTTACGTCCTCAGGAATGACAATCTGAATTTTGATTCTTGATTGAGGATATATGTGGTTGTCTATGGGCCACATCATCCACTTACCATGAGGTGGAATGTGTACTGGTCTATCACTTAATTCTATTAAAAAAAAGACTGGCTTGTGGCTGTAGCACAAATGGCTTAATACAACTAAGGAAAGACCATACAGACACACACACACACACAATACCAGTGTAAAGTAATAGCATAATGCTACTTACTGTTTCATGTGTGGTGAGAATCAGAGATTAACTGGTTAATGGGCATTCCATCTTAGTACTCAGAGCCAACAATGCATCTGAATTTTGTTATTACAATAAACCTCCTACATTATACTATAGGTATATTATGGTCCTGCATTTGTATACTGATTCGGGCTAAAATTACTTATTGATGTCTAGCCAATTTCAAAAAAGGGATGTTGATCTCAATTTTAACATGTAGCTCTGATGGTTACTGATAGCCACTGTCTATTAACAATGGTGCATAACATGCCTTTTAGAAAAAAGTAAGCACTTTTTTAAGTCCAGAAAAAATGGCCGGTGGTAAACAATTTAACAAAGAAGAAGACTTCTAGTTTACTGCCTGTGGAGGATACAGGTAAAGCTAAGGTAAATTTTGACACTGCATTAATAATCGTAATAGCTCAAGTGGATATCGGGCTGCAGCAAAATCGTAGTGCACTGGTTCGCGTCTGGTCTTCAGTCTGACTTTTTTTCCTTTTTTTTTCAAGTTCCTTTCTTTTTTGAAAAAAACAATTATTTCGAGCCTTTTTTAGTATTTTTTTAAAAATACGAAAATTTAAATTAAAGTAATTGCACTTATGATTTTTTATTCAAATAACCAGTTCAGTTTTTTCTATTATATCAATGTAATTTGTATCTAAATATAATTTCCAAAATACACAATTTCCAAAAAAAAATACCGAGGAAAGCTCGGTCACCCAGGTACTATAGATAGATATTAACATAGATTCAATATCTGTGTGTGACAACCTAAGAATGATTTCTTAAATTTACGGGTGCACTACACATTGAATAAAACTATTTATACATATTTTATCGCGTTTAATTAACTTGTTTTTAATTAACAACGTTTCGGATGCTTTACAGCACCCATAGTCACGGGGGGAGGGGGACTGAGATGTTTGACGTCCTAATGTCATAGTTAGCCCGGCTACCTTCAATTTTTTGAATATTAATTTTTAGTCCGATCTACGCAGAACCAGCTTACAGTATCTTGAGGTTTTGCAGTGGTATGCTTGGGTTTAGATTTAATTTTATTGATTATAGGATCCCAAGCAAATGGCATCCACCTTCTCTATTGAAATTAGGATGTTTTTTTTTAAATTTCAATAGCTTCGCGTATCATCCTTGATAGAAATCGGTGTTCTTCTGCGAGGATTTGTGGTTTATCAAATCTGATGTTATGGTGAGGACGTCCTACACGACGGATAAAAAGGCAAAGATTAATTATTATTAAAATTGCTTTTGATGCAAAAAACATTACAAAAATATTTTTTGCGTCAAAAGTATTACGATATTTTCGATCATGTTGACATTTTTGTTCAATATTTTGTAAACGACATAAAGGAATTTGTGTATTTTTTATCAAGCTAACTGACGACGGGGCTGATAGCTGATGACAGAAAATCCATCTTGAATCCCAAACCGGAAATTCCTAAAAACTAGAAAAAAGCATTAGGTACAGTGCGAGGGTATGCTACAAGCGCATTTTTAGAAGACAAGCTAGCGATGAACTATGCACGTAAAAAAGAAATGACATCCGTTAATTTCTGTAACACAATAAAAAGAAGAATGCAACCTGAGCCTCGTGCAACGTTATTGCTAGATTCCGCTTCTTGAGCAGTATTCAATTGAGATTATAGACAACACGTGGCAAGTTAAAGGTATACGTCAGTGGATCATTGAGCCGTTTTGCGTTATTAACAGCAATGTAAACAAGAAGCAAACCGGTCGCGCGACAAACGGATTACTAGACCTATCGCTTCCTGGGTAGAAATGTGCCATTCGGTAATGCGCTTGCGGTAGGGTTGACAGACGCAATATCTCCGAGAATGTTCCGATGTCGCCGAGTAAAATATTATATTATATCCGCTCTGGCTTCGCACGGGTGGCTTCTGGGCCACCTACTGGGTCCAATTGTGAATCTAAAGTCTAAACCATCTAGGGACCCACTTAAACGCAAAAAAATTCATCAAAATCAATCGAGCCATTTTCGAGTTTCAGCGAGACTAAAAGACATCAATTGGTTTTTATAAATATAGATAATATCATTTTTTCCCCAATACAATTTTCTAGTTAGTCTCTATGAAATCTAATGTGGGTGAACCCGCTATTCACTCAGGACACAAATATCTTCTCCTAAAATAAATGTACATAATATATACTTGCATATATGCTAGCATAAATAAAGACCCCTCAGCAAAATAAATAAGATACCATAGGTTATATTGAATTTCCTAAGTAACAAAAAAATCTCGATGTAATAGTTGTAATTGTACAACAGAGCCGTGCAGTGGCGGCTTAAGAGAATTCACTACCTCATATAATCCCGTGTGTGCTGTAAGAGGCGACAGAAGAAAATGACATCATGTTCTTGATATGAAAATAATTGAAACAGCTGCAAACTATGGCAAATATCACCTTTATTAGACAATCTTGGGTAGGCCTGTGTTAAGCAATGGACTTTTGATAGGCTGTAAGGAGCTCATAAAAGTCCACTGCTGAGTACGGACATTTTTTACAGGCAGTAGACCTCTTATAACACCAAGAAACGAAATAGGGTAAGTAATATGTATTCTTTTACGCCGCCATCACATGAAAACGGCATGATCAGAGCATTCACAACAAAATCATGTGCAAGAACATGTGGCCGTGAAAGGCAAAGGGGAGATCTGCCGCCGGGCAAGGTGTTCTGCCCGAGGAGCGGCCAATGCTCCATGTGATAGTTCCGAACAATTCTATATATACTGTTTTACTTTGGAACTTTGATGGCGCGATTTACGTTTCGATGTGTTTCGCTTGTGACGCGACGACAGCGCCGCCACAAACAATTAGTTATTACCATTAAATATTGGCTCCAGTTAGTATTGGAAGCCAGAACCCGTAATTTGTGTGTCTGATCTTCAGCCCAACTAACTATACACTATAGCTTTTGATATAGTTACAGCTTACGTGTTATGTTAAATAAACACGTTAAAAACGTTATAAAAAATGTATAAAATAAATCTAATTGTGCTAATAGGTTGGGCAAAGTCGCTACGAATGAAGGCTATATACGTCTCAAAAACTGTTTGCTAAACCTATTACCAATGTAGCTATTATTATTTTGCTTTTAACAATGTATAAGTATTATGCTTATGCCGTAACCACATAAATATAATACGAGTATGAAATCGTTATATGTACACTGATAAAACGCAAGCAATAAATCTGTTTCTTTAAAATATTTTTTCTGCTTAAGACATTATTAAAGGTATTGAAAACATATCAATAAACTTAATTTATGAATAACATATATCGTATTTATTTCTTAACACTCAGATTTATTATTCCGAACTTTTGTGACTGCTTTTTCGGCCTGCCATAAGTGCGACAGAGAGCGCAACAGGCGGCGTTCTGCTTCCTTATTTTATTGCACCGGGGGCAGCGACTGTTTAACATTAGGCCTGGTTTACATTTAGAAAAGTGACAAGTGGGAGTGACAAGTAAGAAGTAGCAAGTCAAAAGTGAGAAGTGCGGATTTTATTCTCACTTACCACTTGTCACTGCCTGTTAACATGTACTAAGCACACGGACAATTGGCACCGTTACCTAAGGCCCGGTTTACATTTTGTCAAGTGACAAGTGCGAGTGACAGTGACAAGTGCTTAGTGTGCATTTTATTCCCACTTATCACTGCATGTTCACACGCACTAAGCACTTTTTAAGTTCAGCACACAACTTTGAGAAGTGACAAGTGCAAGTGGCAAGTGCAACTGACAAATTACAAGTGCTTAGTGCGAATGCAACTCAAAATGTAAATCGGGCCTTATGTATAGTAAATAAAAAAGAACGAGTATTTTTTTTTTGACATTGACAGCCCTCCTATAGCAATTTCAAAACTAGAGCACCGCATCGTTGAGATTTACAGGTCGGATTGAAACGCTCAGCGTGATTGTATATTGGTTCCTCGTTATGTGCCCGCCAGGTGTAAGTAATTAAATAATGTCTTATTAAACATGGCTATAAGAATTTTAAACAAAAACACCATAATCACTTTCAAAAATTATATATTATACCTTGCAATATCTTTATGTATATTTATTAAGGGAAATTTCATTATTTTACTTAAAAGCTTTTTCTAAGTTTTTTAGGAGTAATGATTTGTTACGGATTTCAAGTCATATCAAGAATATGCGTAAACAGGTTATAGCAAAAAACAGTCAATGCACATACTGATCGAAATGCTTTTATATCTTGTAGAAAATTATAGACATTTTTGTTATGCAATTATTATCGTTGAAATTCTGCAAACAGAAAATAACTGACCTTGCCCCTTATGCATAAAATATATAACAATCCAATAATACCTAATTATCGCTACATTTCTTTTTTTATTCACAATACGTAATAAATATATTTCCGCACATATAATATATGAATAATAACAACTTTACCGATTTATACATATATGATGATGGTTAAGTCCTGGTCGAAGTAGTATTAATGTACAAGTGGTTATTGCATTGCAACCTATGACACCAACAATTTCAAAAATGTAGGATGTGATTTGGAGGACCGCTAACTTTTATTTAAATATCTCATCTATCTATTTGCTTTATAGCTTGAAATTACTGGCTCTATGACCTATCAAACTTTACCAAGGAGTAAGCGGTGTGGTGTGGAGCAGCAGAAGCAGTAGAAGAGACATGTGGCCCGACGAATATGCGAAAAGAAAGAAGAAACAAATCGATTATCACCCCACGACACTCTTCCAAAGATCAGACGTCAGTCTGAGCAAGATTAGAATGGTCTCCTCTGGCGGATGGAGATAGGACTGAACTTCTGAAAACGGCTGGAAATACTCTTTGACTCTGTCCTCCATGGTAGCAAAACAAAATTCATGTGTATATGGACGTTCCATGGCACAACTATGCCGGTAGTTGTTGAGAGCACTAAGCTCGAAGATGTTGACAAAATTTCAACCGAGAGATCAATCGACGGATTAAACTCGACTGGACAGCGTTCGGAAGATTACGACACATCTTCTCGTCAGGCATACCTCAAAACTTACTTTAGGACTTGATTTAATCCCTACAGATTCAAACATTCGACTGCTATCTCTCCATAACTATGGTGTCGTATATCATAAATGCTGGGCATAAGCAGATTACATGTAGCAGGAAAAGTTGCGGATAAAACAGACCCCTGCTGTGTTAGTCGTCATAGGGTCAGACGAGCAGTCCTCGACAATAACTCGAAAAGAGCGTTCCCTCAGCATGTCCTTCACCCAGTCGACTTCACCAAGGGAAAAGCCGTGCGCTTGAAGCATGTCCAAAAGACACACGTGTCAAACCCTGTTAAAGGGCTTCAAGTCATCAAGACAAAAAGCAAATGCAGCAAATGCTGCCTCGGGGGCCTCGTCTCATATGTGAGTGGCATATCTTAGAAAGTTCCTCAGATGATAGATTTCGGGGAGCTTATATTTCTAACAGAACCAACTATTATGACAATATACTTTTAAAAAGGAAAACAAAATGATTTCTTATATTACATTTCACATTGAATAAAACTATTTATACGAATGTTATCGAGTTCAATTACCTTATTTTTAATTCTCGACATTTCAGGTACTTTACAGCACCCATGGTCACGGGGTCACGGCCCCCCGTTTATTTGTTATTTTGATTGCGTAGATTGGACCAAAAATTAATATTCAAAAACTGAAGGTAACTGAGCTAACTATGATATTGGGACTTCAAACATCTCAATCCCCCTCGCGACCATGGGTGCTCTAAAGCATTTGAAACATCAGGAATCAAAAATAAGTTAATTAAACGCGATAAGATCCGCATAAATAGTTTTATTCAAAGGAAAACAAACCATTATATGTTATGCATATGCCTATATGTTATACACTATTTTGCCTATACCACAGAATAAATAATAGTACTACGCCTATACACCAAATTTTATGGAAATCCGTCCCCTGGTTTTTGCGTGAATCGTGAACACTCAATTTTTCTACAGATTTATTATATGCATATGTATATGCACCTATAGAAATATAGATTTTTAGTCAGATAGCAAATGATAAACAACATTTATATTTATCTCAGATCTAAACCGATCATAATAAACATGACACTATTTGTGTATTTTTTTTCTGATTCCATCACCCCATAGATTGTCTCATATGGGAGACTAGTTGTTCCATGCGACTTCGATCGCGTGAATTTATTACCATTGAATTTCATGGGTTTTAATTTTTGTTCGCGGAACCCATTTTTCTAAAACAAGAGTAGCCTAAGTTACTCCTTATATCATCAGCTATCTGCCAGTGAAAGCTCCGTCAAAATGATTCATGCCATTTCGGGGATTAGTCAAAATAAACAAACAGACAGACAGAAACACACAAAAAATTGTTGTAAGTACCGTATACACTTTCATATCCATTTAGTAAAAAGCTGTTATTTTGACATTACAAACTGACATTTCAATTTTATTTATTTTTATAGATTTTTGTCACTTATGAGTTGCTATGCTTAGAAAGCGGGTTGGTACTTGACAAAGGCAGTTTTTATTAATTTTATGCTGTTTCCCTTATCAGGAAGAAGGTGCTGCCAATCTTCAGCTCAGTTCTGTTATCCGACGTCGCCCCTTGCGATAATTACGAGACAATGTGAGGTAGAGGATATTATTACACTATCACTACTCGATTAAGCGTATATTAGAAATGAGGACAAATAATTTCTTCCCTAGTTTTAATTATTCGTAATTTAAATGTGTATATGTTCGCGTAAATATAAGAAATAATTATTCGTAAATTTTTAAACCAGACGAAGCAATTAAAAGCGAAAAAATTTTTGTAACAGTCTTTACTTTATGCTTAATACCATATGAGGTTATTTTAAACACAAACTTGTCATGCAATCATAAAAAGTGAAATCAAGGTTTCACTTTACATACACCAAATAACGCCGCGTATTGTACAACTTGTTATTGCAATAATATAACGTAGAAAATAAATATACAAGAAGTTTCTTCCTTCTTCGTCGATCGTGAAGAATATTTAATGCAGTCATAATAATTTACGTGATAATCAATAATATGTTTATGATAAACTTTATATTCTTAAAAACAAATTAATATAGTTAATTATTAATAATTAGATACAGAGTACAATAACAATTTTAATGTTTTGTTCCCTGCCTGCATCAATCCCTACAACGCTCATCATGCCGTCACTTCATTACTTTATTTATTTTTGATATTTAACATCAAAAACAATAGACAAACCTAATGATCTACTAACATATAAACTCATGAGTTTATGTTCACTACGTGCTCGGAGCGTCAATGCTAGAAGCACCCCTCAATTCGTCCCAAGTGTAGCGTGTCGGTAAATAGAAACATTTGTAGATTTTTTAATCTAACAGCTGAATAACTAATTCAAAAATAGACTAATGACATCCCTTCTGATTACTACAAACTATTCTGTGAGAGGTGACCCGTTACCGTTACTACGTAGTTTGTACTATTATTTATTCTGCGCCGTTACTGCTAAAGCCTATAAAAGTCCACTGCTGAACATTGGCCTCCTCCATAGATTGTCTCACAGGGGGGATGTTTGCCATAGTTGCCACGTTTTCATTGATTTGTTTGTGTAACATTATCTCTTAAGTATTGGAGCTCTTTTTTAACATCACGACCGCAAAACGACGCCGTCCAGGTACAATTTTTTCACAAGTCCTCTATTTATTATGCATGGCTTCACCAAAGAATATTTGTCGAAGAAGAAAGTTTGTGTATACAGTATTTAATTTTATACATGGTAGAGCCACGTTTCAGCTATATTATAGTTCTAGCACCAGTGGGTCGGCTCGACCTGGGAATTACACACTCAGAGAATATACTAGCGTAAAATAACAGCTTAATACTTGCTGCGTTTTGAATGGTGAGTGAAAAGAATCGGAGACCATTTTTACTGATAACCGAGGCATTCCATCTTAGTCCGCAGCATTGTGATTCTTAATTGAGGATTTGGATGTGGCTGACATTTAAAAACATTCAACGCAACAGATTAAGAAAGTTATACTTTAACGAAGGGAATTATTTAGAAGAAAATCATTTAAAATTAAATCGTACTCCAAGTACTTAATAAGGAAAAAAAAAACAATCGTCAGCTTTCATTCCATTACGAACTAAGCGTCTTCTCTTGCGTTTGTCTCTAAGTCTTTGTTACAGTTTAAAATTGCGTGTCATTTTATACAATTGCATAAGTTACCACACACCTACTAAATTACTTAGACACAATAAATGATGAATTGCTGAAAAGATGTAAACGCTTGGTATTGTTAATAATGGCAGAACATTCAAATGAAATCTTGTGACTGCGACTTATGATGAGGTAATAAGACGTACTTATTATTTATTCTGTGACGAGATTGTCACAGCAACTTTGTCGCACTACACTAAATCCTCGTAAACTTAATACAGTCGCGACAATGTCTCAGTTACTCCACCCATAAATATTCAATGTTCGACTATAATGCAAACATTACAATCGTAGCAATTTGCAATTTCCTTACGTCACGGCAGATTCGCGCCTTTTGTTTGTTTCCTGCCATTTGTATTGTCTATTAGCGATCTGCCCCGGCTTCGCGCGGGTGATATCTGGATTCTACAACAGCGCCATCTACCGGGTCCAACTATGACTATAACCTTCGCGGAAGTGCAAGCAATATGTTGACAAAGTGTTATCGCAATCTAATGAACGGTATGGCAAGACAGCGCATAAAATAGGAACAAATATTAATTTTTATATATTAGATAAACTATCTATACTAGACAAGACGTGTTTGTGTGTGTGTGTGTGTGTGTGTGAGAGAGAGAGAGAGAGAGAAAGAGAGAGAGAGAGAGATAGATACCATCCTCAATGAGGCAGTGCTGTGAATAAATTTGACATTAAAACTTGCAGATCTGTGGCCTAATTATTATGATATATTAAAAAAGCATACAAAAAAAAGTATTTAACAAATACAGAAATAGTTTTTCTTACGCGGACATTTTCACCTATATCTTCAACAGCAAAAATCCACACACGCACATACAGTGCTATCACTGTTTTTAAAATAAATCACGCAAACAACCATTAAAGACTCCTATCAATTTATATCTGTAATATTTACTGTATGAGTAGACATATGTATATTACTTCTGAACATAATATAGGTACTACATTTTTTATAGATAAAGATGAAGGTTTTTCTAAACTGTTCATGTTCTGCTCATATGCTGATAGTTCATTTTAATGTAAGTATATAAATACTTATGTATTTTGTCAACTAGCAGCTCTATGTTAAACCAATTGGGTTTTTTTTGTTTCATTTAATTTAAAAACTAAGTTATAAATTTGGTTCATACATATTTCACAAAAATTTTAAGGGATACAATGTTCTTCGATTAGCATTGGCAAGGAAGATAAAAAGCAGCTACTATGTGGAGGGGTCCCTCTTCAATATATACGAGTAGAAGATCACACACACACACACACACACGCACGCACGCACGCACGCTCGCACGCTCGCACGCACGCACGCACGCACGCACGCACGCACGCACGCACGCACGCACGCACGCACGCACGCCCTCACTCACACAAACACTGAAACAAAAAGCTTAACTAGCTATCTAGCCTTCAAAGTATAACATAAAAATTACTTACGGTAAGAGAGGTTAGTTGTATGGTTCAATTTTCACGCTATCTCAGTTCAATAATTTTCACATCTACATCATGATTTTCCGCTAAGCAATTCTACTTGTGTTCATGGAAAAAAAGGGTAGATCTCCTGCCGGACAAGGTGTTCTGCCCCGGAAACGGCCAACGCTTCGAGTAGTAGTTCGGAGCTATTTATATATACTGTTTTACTTTGGAACTTTGATAGCGCGATTTAAGCTTTGATGTGTTTCGCTTGTGGCGCGACTATAACGCCTCTCTGCTCAGACCTGTGGTCGATAGTGCAGTCTGATTGCCGGTGCGTCCTTAATGCCGGTGGGGAATGCATGCTGTGTGCGTAAGTGCAAGAGACACCGGTGCGAACGATATGTTGGCCGGTGTGTAATGCATGCCGTACTACGTACTTGCAAGTGATGCCGGTGAGAACTATGTGCCGGAGCAAGTGCCAGAATTCTGCCTTATAAATTAAAAATTTGCGGTGAGTCGAGATGAAGACAAGTTGAACTAACTTGCAGGAACTGAGGACTGCAGATGAAGAAGATTCTCAGAAGTGAATGATAGGGGTTCTTGAGGATAGTGACGAAGGACCTTTGCAGCGTTGTGGTTCAAAGGTACTCTTATATCGTATATTACATATAATCGTATAACTATCTATACGTTATAAAGTAAATAAAAATTGGCTCGTAACATCACGAACTCGCTGCCATACAAAAACAAACGATAAGAACGAAACTGCAGCGGGGCCAATGTTGAAACGCGAAGCGAAATTCGAGAAATAAATTAATTTCTTTCTTTTCATATAGATACTTGCATAATTATTTCAAAATTGCAATGTGGCGAGCTGGCTTGTGCTGTTTATTATAAAATTCTACACAGTAATAAAGTTTTTGTCATTTTTAGAAAAATTACATTTCTTTCCTTGGGCTTGACCTTGTTAAGACGAAATATTATTATTGACAAGAGCAATAATAAATTTTGCGTGTAATATTATTATTTAAAAATTGCTTTATTTGTTAATTCCAAGTTTATTTCAAAGCATAAAGCTCGATGTGTGATATTAGTGTTCAGAAAAGAAGTACTTTTTAAATACGAACAAAAATCTTTGTAAATACTTATTTGATTTAGGGATTGTAAATATAGATTTATCTTTGGTTTAAAACAGCGCTTCCAAAAACGACTTCGGGTAATCTGAAGTCACATTTACGGCAGCGAAATATAGAAGCATACACACAAGTTTCGTTAGAACAGCAAACTATTGGTAGATCTTCGAGACCTGTGAACACTTTGTCACGTCTACACTAACTTAAAAAATAACTTTTTGATTCCGACTTCAACGTCAAATTCAACCTCCGTGATGCCACCAGCTGTACCACAGTCTCAACGAAAACAAGGAAAAATGAATGCCTATTTCCTAGATAGATGTCAAAAGATCAAAAGTACAAAGGAAAGTTCATTTCAATAACTAAATTAGTATTTATATCTTAACAGTTTATATCACGAAGTGAAAATAATTTTGATGATAATTGTTCTATGATTAGGTATATTGTTAAAGTACCGTTACGTGGAAAATAGACAGTTATGAATATAGATAGTTATGATAACGTTATCCGTTATACCATAACGATAACGTTACGTTATTTATAAAACACATAACATACACATCGCTAGTCACCACTGTGGCCGTGGAAGAAAAAGGGGAGATCTTCCGCCAGACAAGATGTTGTGCCCGGGGAGCGGCAAACGTTTCGAGAGGTAGTTTTTTTTTTTTTTTTTTTTTTTTTTTTTTCTTGCCGGGGTGATAGG
>DWHP01004550.1:0-12499 GCA_018247895.1 Parnassius honrathi
GACCTATACTATTAACTTCCTCAAGTACCTTAACGCATAAACCCTTTTTGGCCAATATGCACACTTTTTTTTTCTACAATACGATGTAATAATTTTATTAATATAAAATCTACTATATAATCTCCCTTATCCTTAAAAGGGATTGTACTCTGGTATGCCCGAAATTGGTATACTCACATATATGGGATAAAATAATGCACTAGACAATAATCTATGCGAGGTTAATTTATGAGTATCAAGGTAAAGGAGCCAGCTTGGTTTTTAGTTAGATACCGAAAAGCTTTTCTGATTTTCCCACGGATTTTATCATTGCCAATAGTGTTAATGTAGTTACATCAAATATCGATAAAATTTAAAAATTGCAGAATAACAAATTTTGTCGCAATAAACCTTCATCGCTTCGCTTAACATAATTCCGTAAGAAATTCTTATAGCCACAAACGTACAATTATCCTAATCGTAACTTATTAATATTTATAATATTTGTAAGTTTATTTCTTTTTTATATCGCATAAAAGTAACAAATCGATCCAAATTATCGTATGGAGATGGGAGAGGTGAGAATGGAGATGATCATAGGCTACTTTTTATTTCGGCAAATATTAATTTCCTACGGGGAAATAGAAGAATTATTTAAGAAATACCTTTCTAGCTGAAAACTATCAGATTGTGGATTAACTCTGTTTTCATAATTTTCCTTAAAATTATCGTATAGCCGTTTTTTCCACAATCTTAGCAATCTTGTCAAAATACGATAAAGGACAGCAAAACAGGACGAGTATTTAAAAAAAACATAAAAATTTCATGATTTATTGTTAGCATATCTACATATTTGTTATTATTTTATCTTGTGCTAAAAAACTGTTGAACATTACTTACGGTATCTTTATGTATGCATGCATTTTCAAGCTTTACTCTGCATTTGCATCTTAAGTAGCAAAATGGTATTACCGTTAATTAATATTAAGTTTGAATCTGATTTTATCGATAAACCTAATCGAGCTGCGATCAACACTACATAATTTGCTACCGTCTACGAAACGTGATCGCCGGCGACAAACGGCCAGCGTGATGTTTCAGAACACAGCCCGATTCGCCAGATATTGTCTTGCGATACCATGTCGAAATCTGTCTTTAATTATATCAGCTATAAGGATCACAATTGATAAGTTGAGATGAAATGTTACAAATATGTGCTAAAATGAGTATGTATCATAGACTGTTTACTACAACTAGTTTATTATAGAATTTTTTTTAAAAATGTATTAACAAATGACTCTCATCCTTAGAGTAAGTCAAATGCCTATACCCAACAGCCTCTGGGCAGTTTATATTTATATCTAATAATATCCTCTAGCGCGATTTCCGGTTACGGCGGCCAAAGCTCTCAATAGAGACTAAGCATCTGTGCAGGTCAGGATTATGGTGCATGTGTGTGAGCAAGCACAGGTGCACTCTCTATTTCCTTACTCGGATGACTCCAATGGGACGGTAATCTAACACGACCAGAGAAAATCGGCGCAGGACCAATAACATTACGTGCTGTCCGAGTCACGGGAGAGAAATACCGGCAACTTCCTGACTCCGGTGTGCTACTAAAAATTTCTTGACAAAAAAAACCCAATAATTGATCTTTGCCATGATTCCAGATTTGAACTGGGGACCACATGCTCAGCGATCTAGCTTACGACAACTAGACCAACGTCTAGTGTCGTTTTTTTTAGATTATAAGTCAAGCTGTTTTATAATTTAAATTACAATTTTAATTGAAACTTTAATCGAAGTTACATTAATGAAAAAATATCGAAGACATGGTAAGTTTGCCAGTACCTATAAGGGCAGCGCAGTGGTCTCTTCGGCTAGCAGTGTATAACGTTCTAAATATTTTAAGTGGTAGAGCCACGTTGCAGTTATATTATGATTGTAGCACGAATGGGTCAGCTCGACCGGAGAAAAACCACGCCCTAACATATGCCAGCGTAAAATAGCAGCTCAATGCTGCTGTTTCGTATAGTTATAGAGTGTAGAGACCCTTTTTTACATCCAGTAAAGTAAGAGGCATTCCATCTTAGTCCTCAGGGGTGACAACGTATGTGAATTTTTATTCTTAAACAAGGATGGGTGCAGATGTCCATGTGCTACATCATCCACTTACCATTAGGTGGACTGTGTGCTCGTTTGACACCCTTATCAAAAAAATATTTAACGTATTTACACAGATCAACGATTATAATAGATTGTTAAATGCGTTCTGAATTATATGACATTAATATTATTTGTAATAATTTCATTGACGAATTGTCAGTTATACTTTGGCGGATTATTATTATTGTTAATTACAAATTCGTACATTCGTGATCTTGATATTTAAAAGCTTTCATCCATGTTGTCCTATAATATTTTTTATTTATTTATGTATGCGTGAAATACCGATTATACAATGGTGACACACGAACAAACACGTGTGATGTGATCCAGAAATACCCATGTAAATCTATACGCTATTAAAAAGTAAAATACACATGCGTTTTTACCTCTGAAGACTAGGCTGGAAGAGTAAAATGTGTTTCCGGTTTTCATTACTCATCGTGCGAAGCACGGCAGCATTATTTTATGATTGGTATGCTAAGCGAACGTGGTCTTTCCTTGGCGCAACCGACCTACTTATCCTACATAACCGTAACCAGTACAAATATGAAATATTAAGAAAAGGTAAGGTAATATTTTTGGTGTCCTATCGTTTTTTATTCCAAGCGAGTATGGTCGTTCCCGGGTCAAGCCGGCCCGGGTTGTATAATAGTTGACAATTAAATGTGTTACAGTTACAAACGTATTCATGTAAATAAATTGAAGTGTTTATTTGTAATATTGAAATGCTGGCTTCTATTAAGCTCGGAAGGTTATTTGTACACAAATAACTATTTTTAAAACTTTTGTCTGCATGACCGCCCGCGCTAGTCTTCGGAATAGACAAACCGATAGTGGTGAAACTATACGAGCAGGTAGAGCATTGCCAGGAGGGAATTAGAATTTTTTTTTCAAAAATAAAAACGATAAGTTGATATAATGATCTTTGATCATCTCAAATTTTAACAACGTCACTGCTTAACGTAGTCCTCCCCTAAAGAATACCACAAAGCACGGTCCGAAGCCACATGCATCCATCGACTTCCTGCATGCATACCAGGTCATTCCATCTAGTGGGGGCCCTCATTCAGCTGTGGACTTGTAAAGAGCTGTAATGATGACGATGCACCTCCCCTGTTGGACCTTCTGCAGACCACCCATCCGGACAGAGGGTTCCTTTTTTCTTTTTTTCTCTTTTCTTTAATTAGGTTTCCGTTGACACCCCTCTACCCTCGTCGTACCATTGTTATCTTGTCCGGAGTGTGGTGCCATTCACACTAACGTCGTGGTTGCATTCTGCATGCTGCCGCCATGTTTGGCACTATAGGTCGGTCGATTGGAATAGGATGCGGTGTTTTATGCATCTTACGCTTGTGGGCGTGTTTGCTTCTCGCCGGACGATCCCAGCGTTGTTGCTGATTCTGTCGCTGGTGTGGTATTTCAGGGCATAAAACTTTTTACTCCATCCTCTGTGGTGCCCGTATCGCAGGCAGATCCCAGTCACGGTTTAGTCGCTCCTGCAAGATAGCATCACGCTATAAGCAGACGTGCTACCGGGCCTTGGTTGACGCATCAACGTCTCGGAATGTTAACACCAGCGCTCTTAAAAATCAGTATAATTCCACCTCCAGGTGTTTCAGAATAGCGAGAAGTTATTTCTCTTACTTTTACTTTACTTACTATACAGAATTAGCGAGAAGTTATTTCGTCTTCCGTCGGGAACCTGTGCATTTAGGTCTCTCACCAAAGCTGTCCCAGGGAACTTCTGTCAGCCACCTTTCCCATTTCTGCACAGTGAGGACGACTCACTGGCTCATGCCGATCTGCTAGGCTCTCTTTTTGCGTCCAAGCTCTCGATGACGGGGGCAACACAATGTCAGACGTGTGGTTTACACAGCGCTAGGTTCGCATAGCACTACTCTCCCTGGACGTCAGCAAGGCGAGTGGGCCTGATGGAATCCAACGAAGTAGCACCGGTTTTGACGCGTCTTTTCCGGTACTCCTACTCTCAAGGCGTAGTGCCGAATTCACGGAAGCAGCTTTGGTCCACCCGATTCCTAAAACAGACAACTGCTCAGAGCTCAACTACTAACACCAACCAACCAACAACTACAGTTTGCAAAACTTGTTCTCCAAAATAATGGAGTTCATTATAAACTGCAGCTCAAGAGGTACCTTGAGGATCACCAGCCGATTAGTGACCGCCAGCAATCAATCAATAGTCAATCAGCTGGTGATTTTCTGGTTTACCTGACTCATAGATGAGCAGTAGAGTCCAAGGGGAGGGCATTGGCCGTTAGTTTGAACATAGCGAAGGCCGTCGGCCATCGGGTCTGTACAAAGCGCACAAAGCGCTTCTTTCGAAGCTCCCTTCGTATGAGCTTTCTGAGAAATTGTGCAATTGGATCACCAGTTTCCTTGTTGATCGGAGCATTAAGATCATAGTAGACGGTGCATGCTGTGATTACAAGCCTATTGACGCTGGTGTTCCACAAGTCTGCAAGCTTTCACCAACGCTGTTTCTTCTGAATATCAATGATATTTTTGCAAACTGGCAACATTCATTGCTATGCAGACGACATCACTGGTGATGCCTTATATACCGGCCGTGCCAATATTTCTTGAGAAAACGTCGCCGAGTGGGGGGACTACATCTAGTCCCGTTCAATCCCCAGAAGACACAAGTTTGCGCATTTACCGCTAAAAAAACCACTTTGTCGTATCTCCTCAGTTTCAAGATACTTCACTTGATGACTCAGCTAGCATTGGAACCCTCGGCGTCGACATATCTAATAGTGTGCAGTTATTGGTCACTTTGTAGGGAACGCCAAATTGGCCTATTAAAAGCTTGGCGTGCTCAGCAAAGCGAGACAGTATTTCATGCCAGTACATCTCTGGCAACTTTACAAAGCGCAAGTTCAGCCTCACATTGAATATTGTTCACATCTTTGGGCCGGGCACCCCAGCGCTAGTTCCTTCCACTTGACCGAATCCAGCGCAGAGCGATTCGAATTGTCGACAACCCAGTTCTTTCTGATCAGCTCGATCCACTGGCGCTGCATATCTCTACGCTGTTGCATCCCTTTGCATTTTCTATCATATCTACCTCGAGAGCGCTCTGCGGAATTGTATTCGGATTATTTCCAGCTGCCAAATTTTACGAACGCACATCGCGTCGAAATTCACGATACCATCCTCGCCATGATATAGCGAATGATTGACATGAGTTTTCTTCCTCGTACAACTTCTCTGTTAGTTTACCACCGGCGATTTTTTTAGGACCGATACGACTTAAAATGGAGTTAGCTCTTTTAGAAGTTTTCCCTTCAAGAAAAGAGCACCTTTTTAAAAGGCCGACAGCGCATCTGCAATTCCCCTGGTGTTGCGGTTGTTCATGGGCGGTGGCAGTCACTTACCATAAGGTGAGCCGCACGTTCGTTTGCTCCCTCTTCTATAAAAGAAGATAGTGATGAAATAACGCCACATCAATAGATCCTATCCAGGTGAAGCCGGGACGGATCGCTAGAATCTAAATAATACAAAAAGCAATATTTTCGATTCAAATTAATGTCTTGTAACGTAATTAGATGTTTTAGAGTCAAATTAAATTTCTTTTAATATTCGTTACAAAAAATTGCATGCTTGTTTAGAAGTATGCCGATATCGAGACGGCGGCCATTTAAATTAAATTTTATTAAAAACAATTTCCAACTTTTTCGTAATAAAATCTCAAATTGCAGAAATTAACTGAATGTAATTTGTGTTACGCTAAGTTGATAATGATCTGTGGTGTGTGACGACATTTCTAGAGATTATGTTATTTATATCGGTATGCTTTTTTTACGTGGTAGAACCACGCTGCATTATTATGGTTGTAGCACGAATGGGTCTGAAAGAACCACGCTCTCACAGAATATCAGCGTAAAACAGCAGCTTAATACTGCTGTGTTTCGTGTGGTGAGAGTTACTGGAGACCTTTTTTTACTGGAAACGAAATATTCCATCTTAATCCTCAGGGGAGACAACGCATCTGCGTTTTGATTCTTAATCGATGATAAATGTAGATGTCTACGGGCTACACCAACCTCTTACCATCATGCGAACTGTGTGCTTGTTTGTCACCCTTATTCTATAAATAATAATACTTCGAAATACTAAAGAGCCGTGTAATGGTGACGTATAAGCATCTAATACCGTATATTAACCCGCGGATGTCGTACCAGGCAACAGAGGGAAATGGAAAATGGAAGAGAAGATATATGGGCAGCAGTATTTTCTTGATAATAACTTATAAATAATAAAACTGCGGTTGTGTGTTGCGGCTATAAGGTTCTCGGATAGGTCTATATTCAGCTGTGAAGTTTTAACAGGCTATGAATGAATGAATGAGTAGGAAATAACTTCTCGAATGGTGTTTTATCCTTTGATCCATTGATACATTGCCAGTTAGGTTTCATAATGGGCCCCACGCGATATCGGAGTTGCAGTGCAATAGCGTCGACGGGTTACTTTTTCCAGTTCGCTCCATTTATATAGATCCACGGTACGATAAATCAACGCTTTAAACGCAATTTTATACCAATTGAATTCAAAACACGCACAGCAATCGCGACGTGGCGGTTTAGTGGCGGCCACATCGGGAACAAGCGGGAGCTTAATCTACGTCAGCCGTCACCGGAGATGCATGGTCGTATTCACGTACAGGGGAGATTCGCAACGCCCAATTATCTCGCGGATCTAATGTATGTATGCGTAAATCCATTCATATAGTTTATCATTCAAGTCTGTACGGACTTCGTTGCATGAGTACTGATACAGTTCTATTAGTATTGACATAATTTGTGCTCTGGTACGTCGCTGCTGCACAGACCACCCCGTGGGTGACGTAAGGGGCGACCTAGGTCAACTGAAACAGGAGATGAGCTGCAGCACCATCCTAATAAAACTCGATGATAATTTAAAAAAAATTGGTGTTGTCAAATTGCTTACCAAGCATATCAACTTTGGCAAATGTCTCACATTTTTTTTTATAGAATAAGTGTGACAAACGAGTACACAGTCCACTTGATGGCAAGTGGATGCTGTGGCTCATAGACATCCACACCTAATCGCGACTGAGAATCAAAATGCAGATGCGCTGTCACCCCTCAGGACTAAGATGGAGTGCCTCGATTCCAGTAAAATGGTTCTCCGGTTCTCTACACTCACCATACGAAACACATCACCATTAAGCTATTTTACGCTGGTATTCTGTGAGAGCGTAGTCCTTCCCCGGTCGAGCCGACCCATTCATGCTTCAACCATAATTTAGCTGCAGCGTGGCTCTACCACGTCTATACAGGAGACCTATATTCACCTGTGGAATTTTCATAAGCTATATGAATGAATTGATTAATATTACGTAACCGTTCCAGAGTATATTTTAACTTCTATTTTTAAGCATAAATACTCAATAATGATTAACCGTTTCAGGCATATATCTATTAGCAAAACCTCAGAAACCCGTTTGCTTTGTTGTGAGCATGCAGTGTGCTATAATTTCAAAATGAGATTTAACTTACTGCAAATAAACGGTCTAATGATAATCCTGTTTCTCTTGTCCAACATTTCGCTATCGACTGACAATGAATTGATATTTACGTGGTAAAGCTACAATTGTACTATGGCTGTAATCTTAAGGGTCAGCTCGATTAGGTGTTTTGTATGGTTTGTGAGAACCGGAGATCCTCATTATTGGAGACGAGGGATTTATCTTAATTCTCAGGGGTGGCAACGCATTGTGATTCCTTGTCGAGAACGGATATAGATGTTTATAGGTCACAACATCCACTGACATTAGGTGGACTATGTGCTGGCTTGTCATTGTCACCCTTATTCTTTAAAATAATACTGAAATAATAATTTATGGAATACAATTGTTTTTTTTAAAATATATATGAATGGTTTCGCGATTCAATTTCTTTGCAAGAAGAACGAACGTTCCATTTTAAGAAGAATTAAGAAGATAAAGAAGATATGCAGTTTTGTACATATCGTAATTGAACTAAAAACAACAAACCAATTACCCACTTATATCGACTAATCAATGCTTTTAACGCTTCGTGCACAACCACCTCACAATTACTTGCAGTCAAATGAGCACAGTAGCAGACACGAACGCGCATGTGGGTGTGACGTGTAACATAGGTGCACTCGTGTCGTAACCCCCGTATATTGGAGCAAGGCATTCTGTCAATTATCGGCTTGTTAGGGCCTGATCGATCCTCGCGTTCTAAGCTGCGTCGTAACTTCGCTAAGTTAATGTGTCAGTTGCAGTGGGGTCAACAGGCGGGCTTCGTCCTGGTCGCCTCTTGTAAGTACTCTGTGCCGTACGCACGTCACTAAGGCAAGAGTTAGTGTTACAAAGTGTCTGATGAATCATGAATTACTGTGTTTACTGGATCATGTATTTTAATAATTTTAGTTGACCCTAAAATATAGCTCGTTTGTATTAACATATGCTTAAGCTTTCAAACTAATCTGTTGAATAAATCACTATCTCGGAACAAAATAGTCGACTGTTGATGCTTTCTTTACACCGTAATATTAAAATATGTATTTAATTTTTATATTAGTTATTATTTATTAATGATTTCTTATATTTACGCGAACACTACACATATAAATTAAACTAGTTTTAATGGATTTTCGCGATAAAATCCGTAAAAACTAGTATTACTTAAATTTAATTAATTAATTATTATTTTTGATACCTTATTAAGACATGCATAAAATACACACTTTTCTTAGATTTATATTGCATTTTGCATTTAGAAACTAGTAGTTTCACAGAGAGGTTTCATTATTCATCTATACACGTAATAAAAATCTTACCTTATGTTTGAGGAACGACAGGTCTCTGACGGGGACATTTCGTCTGGTGACTTTGAGTTCATTTTGCAATACTTCCATGGTTGATATGTCTTGGAAGCCATGTTCTTTGAGAGCTAAGCAAGTGCGCTGTACTTGTTCTATGCATGGTGAGAATGAACAAAAGCGGCCTCCTGTGGACAATTAAAAAAAATAGAGATGGTAAAAGACTTGATAGACGTGGTAGAGTCATGCTGCAGGTATATTTTTGTTGCAGCAAAAAGAGACGGTTCGACCGGGGAAAGTTCACCACACTAGTACAGAATACAAGCGCAAAAAAGTATCATAATACTCCTATGTTTAGGTATTGTGAGTGACGAGTTTCGGAGACCATTTTACTGGTATATACACATTCCGTCGTGGTCCTTAGAGGTCTCAAAGCATTTGCGTTTTCATAATAAATTAATTGAGGATAGACGTGTCTAAGGGCTACAGCATCCTCGTATTATCATGTGTGCAACTAAGCTGCAGCATACTATGGTGCATGATTGCATCGGCTCGACCGCGGAAGGACCACACGCTTACAGAATACCAGCGTAAAATAGCAGCTTAATGATGCTGTGTTTCGTATGGTGAGTGTAGAAAACCGGAGACCCTTTTTACTGGACGAGGCATTTCACTTAGTCCTCAGGGGTGACAACGAAACTGCATTTTGATTCTTAATCGAGGATAAATGTAGATGTTTATGGGCCACATCATCCACATCATCCATCATCCATCACCATCAGGTGTGCACGTTTGTCATCATTATTCCAAAAACGTGTGTGAGTGCTCGTTGTCACCTTTACTTCTATAAGAAGCCTCCATCGCTTGCCATGTAAGGTATATACACTATACATAGTTGGCAATTGTAAATCAACATCAGGTCAGGTCAGGTCGATGCTCACTCAGAAAACATTTAATGACGGTAACAGGATCACAACATTCATCATATTATGGTAATTTCAATGAGTGTTTCATTAAAGCATAGACATTCTTTGGTATAAAACCATTTGTTGGTATAAAACCGTTTGTTCTCCTCACACCTCATCTCATGCATGCTTGATTTAAAATACTAATATCGGCGACGAAGTACTGATAGTGTCACTATTTCAGTCATACGAATTAAGCGTAGCGATTACGGCAAGTTTAAGATCAATTTACGTCCATGAGTGAACCTTTTGCGGTTTAATAAGAAAGAGGTTGGTGTCATGTAATTTTTCCACTGCCGTCTAAAAAACAGCAGGCCACACAAACACAAAACACAATAAAGTGATAGCCTATTAAGTATATAAATCCCACAACTGGGTAGAAGCCACCTCTCGTTTATAAGAGGGTTATAATCCCAGAGTATACATAACCAAGGTTACGAAGCAATTAGATCGCCGCTCCATTGCGTGTTGGTAGAGGTAGACTTTATATCTTCGTAAAATAATTATTTATTAATTTGCAGCGTATGTTCTTATATATTTTATGTTTACTGGCTACGGTCATGTTACGTATATAGTTGATGGTGTATCTGTTAGTGATCGTGTAATTTCTAACTAACTTAACTGTAACTTAAATTTGTTTACTCGAGGCGGTGGTATATACTAGGATCCCATAGATAGCGATGTAGTTAAGTAATTAATAAACTCTATATTTATGGATTAACATGACTTCTATTCACCATATAATATGTATGTTGCTTTAGTGTCGAATAAAAAAATCACAAATTTAGACCCTGGGGACCTGTGGCTGAGTTATTCATAAATTTCACATTGACACCTTAAAAAGTCACAAAATTATATCACCTACATCATGTATGTGAGGGAATAATTCGAATCAACAGCATTATATCCCGTTACGTACATTTTGTTGCCCACTTCATTTTGTTTGCATCATCCACGTGCCACACATTCTATAACTGTAACAGTTTAAAGTCGCCCCCCGCGGTGGCGGGCCCGCGCCTTTGGCCACAGATTGGCAGATTGAGTGACGTCCGACGTCCTTATTGGTCGATAAGATGTGACGGATAAGAGCATCGAGCCCAAATCAAGCCGCATTAAAGCACCCGATGTCTCCTCGGACGGTTTTCGTCTTGTAGAAGTTCAGAAATGGTATCGCCGCCACAAAAACTTAGGTCCGCTATCTGATCATCTTGTTATCATCATGGGAATGGAAACATCTGTCGGGTTCTCGTCGGAGTCTTTTAGCTTGACCATGCACGTGAGCGTAATTATTAATGTCACGTAATTACATCTAGGACTTTTCAGATATGTACTTGTAGCCTGTGATAATGTGAATATGCAGAGCAGTTCAATATACTTGCGATAGATGGATTCAGCATGAATGGGTCGATTCAATCAGGGAAAATCTTCTTCTTCAAATAAGTGTAAAGCTAAGTTATCTAACCGCCGCCTCGTTCTAAAAGGGGTGAGTGGATTCCAGCTTTGATGGCTCTACATTGGCGGTCAATGTTGCGGGCGCTAAATACCGCCCAGGCTCGGCAGTGCACCCGTACGAAGTACGCGGTGTAGAGAAAAACCTAACGGTGTTTGTGAGACTATGTGTGTGTAGTTTCTCCCTCTGTAGGGAGTATTCACGCATATCACCATGCTTGGCAGGTGGATGGACGATCGCAGAGTGACATCTCGCAACTTTGACGCTGTTTACTTTCTTGCTGAATAATCTACGAAAAGCCATTATATTATTTTTGCATTTTCTATAGTCGCTTTTTACTACATCCTTGGGACGAGATGGGGTGAAATTTCTTACGCCGTCACTGTCACACAGCGCACAGTAGGCATACCGGCGTTAAATAACAGCTCAAATCTTATGTGTTTCGTATGGTGAGTGACAAGACTGAGACCACTTTAGTGGTAAGGATGCATTCCATCTTAGCCTTCGGGAGTGACAATGCATCTAAATTTTCATTTTTAATGGTGGATAGTAGGTCAGGGACGGTCGGTCACGACGGCCAGCCTTAATAGAGATTTAGCCATCGGCGCAAGACAAAACTAAAGATCCCCTGTGTACGCGCAAGCAAACGTGCACTATCTATTCTCATGGTCCAATGAGACGGTAAACCGACATAACCGGAGAGAGAGCAGGCGCAGTACCAACAGCTTTACGTGCTTTCCGAGGCACGGTGGTGAGACACCGCCAACTTCCCGACTCGGTGCATCTACAGAAAATTTCTTAATGGAAAAACTTAATAACTGATATTTTTGACCCAACCGGGGATTCGAACTCGGGACCTTATGATTAGCAGTCGCGCTACTACAACCACTAGACCCACGAGGCACTCATAACATATAGATATAACCAGCTTTCCAGGCAGACGTTGTCCTGCCTTTTTCGACGACCTTTTGTCATGGCCTACTAAAAATCTTTAAATTTGCAAAAAAAATTGTGGGTCACTCATGGGCAAAAAAACTATCCTATCTCTCAAGTTGGAACAAACGGCACACGGTGTGCAAAATATCGGTTAAGTAGTTTAGAG